>JAUTBT010059233.1:0-14943 GCA_032361225.1 Lepetodrilus schrolli | reverse complement strand
CGTCAGAAAGGTAACTTTCGCGAACATTGATGCCGGGCCCCCGGGGCGGGATTTGAACCTGGAACCTTTGGCTCCGAGGCCTACTCATATTATTATTACTAATCAACATAATCATTAACAAGAAGACTTCAGATGCTTCACCTTTTTCAGTTCTTCCTGGAACTGTTCACTGCAGTCACAGAATCGTCTTTTCTTCGACCCATGCTTCTCTTCAATCTGCTGTAGTTCAGATTCCAACTTTTTCTGTGTAAACAAATACATATGACCAAACTGTTTTATTCTGATGACAGAACATATCTACGGTAATCTGTGTAAGGAAGCTTATTTATTACAAAGTGGGCTTTGCCATTCCTTATACTGTACCTGCGAAAAATACACCTGCAAAAAAATCCCAATGGTTCAGACCAGGCTTTGTATCATAAAGTTTCAACATTATTTGGTGGGATGTTCCTAATTTTCCATGTTCAAAAACTTCAAAATAAACATTAGAAAATGTGTATGGTTTCCTTCATACTAGCACACATCCTCTCAGCACAGGGGTACTTAATTCCATTCAGGACTCACTTCATGTGGTACCCCTGACACATCTATAGAGAAATTTGCACAAACAGTTTAGGAGCTATAAATAGAACAATGATAAAATCTATTTCATTGGGTAGATTTTTACACCGTATTTATCGGGAAAATGATTTCATTGGTTGGCTGTTTGCACAAGTTTCCCTCTAGATGTGTACGCAGTTACTGTAAGTACCACTGGGGTGTGAGGATGACTAGCACAGCGAGTGTGAGTGATGTGTAGGAGAAAGGCCAAGTATCTGTCTATTACTGGTAGGTAATGGAGACGAGGGGCTGTAGGCCTCGAGTCAATTACCTCTCAGTGATGGACAGATACGAGGCCCATCTCCGACTTAAAATACAGTGAACTAAAGTATATTTAACAACATTGCATTCATCGTTAGATTGTGTTGTATCCCTAGCGACCAAAAACAACTCAAATAGATATTTTCGAAAATGAATATTGGAATTTGTCGGTGTCTCAGAGGGAGCCTCAATTCTCAATGCCATTTTGTTCACGTGTATCTCATGCAATGACTGATCTCAATATACAGTATACATGTGCATGGCCATGAGTATGTATAGTTAATGGGTGCTTCTCACTGTTTCAAGAGACTAGATTCATTTGTATTAGTTTTCTCGTAGCCTGCATAGCTCAGGTGGTAAGAGCATAGAATTCACAATCAGAAAGAGTGAGTTCGATCCTGACTAATGTCAGGATATTTTCTGATGTGGAAGTAATGGCTATTTGAAAAATACAAGTCAAAAACTCAACAATACTATGACACAAGACTACAATACCACTCTAGTAAATTGATAGATTTCCTATGCTATATTCTAATAATGAGTCGCACAACTCCAACACTTGGAGGTAATGGACAGATTTCCGATGCTAAAGCGGAGCAACTGTATCTTAATATGGAGTTTAACGTCGCTGTGGGAATCTTTCACCCATACACGACTTCCTACTATCATAGAGAGAGAGAGCTACATTACAATGACAGAACAAACCTGATGCATGGTGAGCGACTGGACCTGACGTTTGAGGACACTCATCCTGCCACTGGTGACCACAGTCCGCACGTCGGGAACCACGTGGTCACTGAAGATGTCGTTGATGAGCCGATGGTTCCGCTGATACCGGACTTGTGCGATGTGCTTCACAGAAAAGCTGTCGTCCAGGTCTGAAACAAAACCGTGTGCATTGAAGTTCCCTTTCTTGACAACTTTCTGAGCTTGGTGAATGAATTAGTGTTTTACCTCACATCTACCCAAAATGAGAGTGGAAATTGAGTGAGTGATTATGGAGTTTAACGTCGCTGCCGGAATCTTTCACCCATTTGCGACGAGAGTGGGCATTGATACAGACCATTACCAGTGTATACACGTGAAGCTCAAAGCTGTTTATATCTTAACTATGTTACAGTTAATTAGTGTGTATCATTGACATACTTTGGCTCATAATTTTTCATTAATATTTGGAGATATCGAAACAAATGTATGAATTATTTCGTACCATCGTCATCCTCTGCTGGTTGAATACTGATTCTTGGCATGTCTGTACTTTTAGCAGCCTGAAATATACGAGGTTTACATGAAGCACATTCCTTCGATACTTCTGAAGATAATATGTATTATTATCCTCAAATGACCGTAGTGTTGAATTTAACGAAAGTTACGAGGATACCAGTACTCTCCTGTATGAAACAGCACAATTCTACGGTTACCATAACTCCAACCATAGCAATGCCACAGCCTATGGTTGAGATTGGAGTTGAGATTACCATTTATACCATTACAGGAGAGCCGAGAGCTTCATTAAAGGGTGCCCTGGAGAAAAGTGATCTATGAAGGGGAGGTAACTGTGGGGAGGTAAATGAGAACATACCGCCTGCCTAGAGGTAGCACTGGCTCTCTCTGTTCTAGCCTCCTCCTCCTCCATAGCAGCTTCTGCAGTGGCTGTGTAAAACAATGGAAGGTAAGTCTTCAAACTTAGCAACTCAGAGATATTACAATTTTCATGATTTGTACAGATCCAAAAATCATTAAGAACTTTAAAAGACAGCAAAGGTACCGAAAACAATTCTTTTAAAATGAATGTTGCAGTAAATCTGTGAGCACCAGCTGGTACTGAAGACTAAGGAGGATGATAGCGTCATTGCCATGCTACAGTCGGCGCATTCTATAAATATCGTATCAGAAAGGTACCCACTTTCGTGACTACCATACATGTTTATATTTAATCAATGAATGCAATACATTTTCATATTTAATCAATTAAATTACCTTTTCCTTTAGCGGCAACCCAAGCCTGATATGCAGCAGAGTTGTGGTAACTCTTCATGGACTCATTGTAGATGATCTGAACACATCAGTAACACATAACAAACAACTAACATATGGTGACATCTTCTAGTGGAAAATACTTTCAATACATGAAATTTATCCTCAAATTTTAGGGATGAGATGGGATTTTCACCCTCAAAAACTGAGATAATTATTGACAGAAACGCATTCCTACCTTTTCAGCCTCGTATTCATCCATATACTCTTGCTTCTGAATGTCGCTCAACTCTCGCCACATCTGGCCAATGATCTTGCCGATCTCCCATAGCTTGAGGTCTGGATTGGATGCCTTCACTTGTTCCCACACCTGAAATAAGATTGTCCACACCGTCACACAAACACCCCCGGTAGTGCAAACACCGGGACAATTCTCCATCTCGAGGATCACAAGTTGTACCACATCACTGAACAAAATGCAAATTACTATATATAAAAAGACATTTAATAAATGAAAAACCATTCACAAATGAGGATTAAATGCAATCGTTATTGACTAAAATGTGAAAAGCGATGAAAATTGCACACAGCCATGCATTAAGGTTTTACTACTTCTGTAAAAATTAAAATTGAATATTGTGATAAATGGATCCATGCATGAAATGAATGGTATTACTTGAATGTATTGTATTTAAACTTCCAATACTATTATTTATTTTATTTACATGTAGTACTCACATACTGGTGTATACATTCTGGTACAATGCATATAGAAGATTCATGATGAAATACATACATAAATGACATATTTTATTGAAAATACAAGCTTGTCATACAGGATTCGTAGGTCTTAATGCATTGATGACGAGATCGTTCTCCAATAATAGTAATAATAAGGCCACTAACTAGACACTTCCTACCACGATACAAATTATAGTCTGCAGACATAATATACAGATTTCTCAGTGTTGTCTGCTTTGACAATGGACATACAGCATCAACTAACATTCACCATAACCTAATCAATCTATGGTCAACTTTCCTCTAATTTATATGTAAATAATACAAAATTGACACTAATGTATGGACAATCTGATGCTAAAGTCTCATTCTGTGATAGTGCTCAAAATAGCATGATATTATTATTATTATTATTATTATTGTTTTAAGTCGCAGCAGGAATATTTCACCCATAGGCGACGACCAAAATAGCGCGAGGACAATCATCCATGATAAGAATAGATTAAAATATGTGGACAGAATGCATACCAACATTACAGCCCAAACTTCATAGCATGTGAAAATGGTAATACAGTCCTGAAAATTGTCGCATACGATTAAAGATACTGGGCCATCAGGATGAAATTTGAACATTATTCCCCTACACCCACCCTATATACACAAAGCTTTATGTGTACATTCTACATAATTCTTACAAATGATTAATTCCAAAGTTGTCAAAATGTCAAAGACAATATTCATTTATATAACAAAAAATGTGCAAAATACATACTCGAAAGTTTACTCGTGCTACACTATTACCCAAGTCAATGGATCAATGTGCACTCATTTCACCTTCTCAACTCCCAGGTGAGTATACAACCCAAGCTGCCATTTTAGGCTCTAGAAGGTTAACATTCACAATTCCATCTCATCCTATCGGGTGGCTTGGAGCACGTGGATCTCCAGCTTGTTACGGGAATGGCGCGGGCTAGGCTTGGGAAATGGGACCTTCGGCTTATCAGGCAGACTTGCTACCTCTACACCACTGGCTCCACACCTTTCATTCTATATTAATTTACATCTGTACTGCAGATTTTCATATCTGTTTTGTTTTTGTGATCTTACAGTGAAAACCTACCTTACTCAAAAAATAACCTATGATACAAACTATAACATTTATCTTGCCTAACACAACAAAATCTTGCAAGGGAGTCAAATCATCAAGAAGCATAAATGCGATTCTGAACATCATTCCACAATCATTTCAAAACATCAAACAACATATACAAATAATTACAACTTTTACAGCTGCACAGTCACGACACAATACTACTAACATAATATATGATAAAACTGTGCTTGCAATGATAAAATAAAATAATATGTAAACAATGAAATACGTAAACGTAATACTATTTCAAGATAGCATGAAAAATATATAAACACTAGGCTTCTCCTTTCAAAATTGAAATATTGCCAATATCCCCTCCCCCCCCCCCAAAAAAAAAAATCAACATCATATTTTCTTTGGGATCCAAGCCTAACCCTGTGGTTTATCCAAATCCATGGAGCATTGAGGGTTGTTATATTGAGGGCACTCTGTATAGCGATTGTTCTTTATTGCCATCCAAAAGTATATTCAGAGACTTTCATAATCATATTTTTTATGATTAGCCAAAATGGCTGGACCATGAGATCGCCGTTACTTTAGATATCACTAAATTTGGAATTTGGAATTTAATGTGGGTATCTCAACTTTCAGTTCTTATCAGGCTTAACCCTTTCCCTGCTGAATGCCACCGAATTTACCCTATTAAAAAGCTACAAAGCAGAAATTGTCAGTAATCCAGCAGGGAAAAGGTTAACCCATGTAAACAAATGAAATGTTTTTGTTTGTTAAAACTAGTTAAAGTGGCAAGATCATCTTTTGTGGGGTTTCTTTCACATAATACTACTAACTAGGGGAAAATATGAAAATAAATCTACATCACCAATGCAAAAAAATAAGGATACCCAAAGTGGCCTCGTTTCCATTATTTTCAGTTTTGACAGAAAACGATCCACAGATAGTCGGTTACTCAAGTCCGAGTCAGGTCCAACCCCCCCCCCCCCGGGTACCAGAGTCCGAAATAATGGTACCATTCAGGCCCAGATAGAATCACCTCTTGCAAAGATGATCTTGCCAAAGATACTATACTATGAGTATGATTAATGTAAGGAATATAAGACACATGATACAACAATCTACAGCTAACAATATCTCTCTAACATCAATATGCCCAGTACAATGCCCAAACTCCTAATTAACTCACTCTTTGCTGAAGGCATACAGAGCTGCCTAAAGATCAGCGTCTGTGCCTAATCCAGCAGATAGAGGGTTAACTTTCTTGTTCTCCATAATTTGTGGATTGTACTAGACATGTTTACATTTGCTATAAAGCCAAGGTGCAATAAATCAAATATCACAAACTAAAGAAACAGAATTCTCAAATTACAATGTTATTTCAAACAAATTGGACATGATAATATGTGCCATAATTTTTTTAATCGAAATAGTGCACCTTTAACAAGCATGCATTGCAACATTATAACAGTGCCCAATGAATCTGTTAGCTTTAACTATCAACGAACAATTTTAATTCTAACAATGAAACATGTTTGTAACAAGATGCCTTCCTTGGAAGCTGTTCACGTTCATATCCAGCTCTGGTTAAAAACCACCACAATAATTTTTTCTTTTGTTTTAATCCAACCAGAATTCCCGCATCTATTGATAAAGTAAGTGAGATTGTTTTACATCACAGTGGGAATCTTTCACCCATACGCAATGATCTATTGATAGATGACTGAGAAATGAAAAGTTCAAAACGAAAATACTTATATAGAGCGAGTGTTTTATGTTGCAGTGGGAATCTTTCACCCATACACAACAACTGACATTACAGAAGTCAAAACCGATAGACATCCAAGTGGAGTGTGACAACAACCGAATCTGGACATCTAAGGAAGGCATGTACAGGACATCCATGCAGGACAAAAGTAGAAGGACAACAAGACGTGTCACATGCAGCTGTGTGTAGCACTGACTCTAGGCAGACTCCCGTCTGTTCCCCAGGATTAGCACTTGTTAATCAACATCTGAACATGGCTGCTAGGACTACGGTGAAGCGATGAACATAACCGAAATGAAAAATTGCCGCTTTCGCGTCTTTGTCTCACCTTCCTACTCACCTTACGGCTATACCTCATGTAAGGCATGAGGGGTTTATCTGGAGGTTTGGGAGGCTTTGGCACCCTAGGGTCATTCTGCAATGCGGAGGTGTCTTAGAATGTCATTCATATGGGTATAAAAAATATACACTATAAGTGAGAGTGACTTTCTTGTTTTATGTCACAGCGGGAATCTTTCACCCACAAGCGACTAGTATTTGATTAAACTATAAATATGGGTATTAATATATGCACATAACTTGCCCGATGTAGTTGAAATTGACTATGGTATAAGACACCAAATGCTTTTTTTTTAAATTTCAATATTCTTTCACTTAAAAATTGTTTGTCAGTTTAGGGCAGGAGGAAACCTGCAACACCTGTAGTGTGGAATGCTGCAGTAAACCTGCGAGCTCTGTCGACTATGACCAGTGCTTCTGGTATTCCAAGACAAGATGATCCATAGTTGGATAGCATTGTGGCGACATTTCCATGGCGACTAGTCACCGACGTAGTTGCACATACTCACAGGGGCTGCCTTCCCAATCTTGGTAGGATTAAAGCCGGGATGACCATGACTGCTCTGAACAAAAGGACCGTTCTGAAAAATTAGCAGTATGTGAACCCGATGAATTCTGCTTTGAACACATGCTCATAAATCAATTTGACTGAGAGTGAAATATTGTTTTACATCACAGCGGGAATCTTTCACCAATACTTGATGACTAATTCATATCATGAGATAAAAGTACATAACCGGCCATGTGAGGATGTGCTTGAAATCTTATAATAGTGAGTGAGTGATTATGGAGTTTAACGTCGCTGCGGGAATCTTTCACCCATTTGCAACGATAACACTTATAATAATAAACTTTTTTTAAGAAGTCTTGTAGATATATCTCAAAACTATGATACAGGCAAGTAATTAATTTATTATCAAAAATTTACGCAAGTTACGCAAAATGCACTAAAAATTATATTTATCTGTCTTGGACATGGATATGGTCTGGAGGTTCACCTTATCTGACCCAGAGGCATTTTTCCCTTTTTCTGGAACAAAGAATGTTTCAAACTTTTCAATAAAGTTCTTAAAGACTCAAGATGTATTCATTCCAAACATAAATGATAGACACTAGACAGAACATTTTAACCAGTTTAATCCTCTCCCTGCTGAAAGCAACTGGAGATGCCCCAAAGAGCAGTGCCGTGCTTATTCCAGCAGGGAGAGGGTTAAATGGAGACACTATGAATGCAAATCAGGCAAACATGGCTGCCGAGATACTCACGTGGTGCTGGCGAGGGCTGAGGCACTTGTCGATAGTTTGGCAATGCCATGTTAACAGGTTAATGTCCCAGGATTATACCATGAATATTGTTCACCTCAATCTAAAACATATGAAAAATCATCATGGAATAAGATGAAGACAAGATTGGGTATTCAGAATGCACAATTCATACCAGTCCAAGAGGGTGAGACAGTGAGGACTATAAACAAACTTTCACAAGTTTTGTCTTTTCCTCCTTATGGCTTACAAGGCTCTACATTAACTTTTTGACGTACCTGTCCCTGTGTCCTGTCGGACATGAAACTACTTGCCCTGTAGGTAAATGGGTTGTTAATCTGGGCTATTTCACTTCTCCGCGCCTATGGATAATACCTGTCCCCGCCAGGCGGACAATACTTACTGTCGAGCTCTGGCTTAGTTGTATTGTTTATGTTCAGCTTCACCATGTTCACCAATTATCAATAATTGATTATCATTACCAATCTAGATCTAGTATTTGATTACTACCAATAGCATTAAGTGTATTATTATTATTGGTTATGTTTCTACCAAAATTAGTCTTACAAATTTATATCCCATCATACAAAATCAGGTCAATCATTATGTTATTTATAACTCAATATTGTGTAAATTCATACCTATCAATATTCTACTTACAGTTGTGACAAGTTAAATGGAAATCTAGCATGATAAAGATCAAGATGAAGATTATGTCGATATTTTACTCATTGTTTCCATGCTTAATACGTAGAACTTAGGGAGATAAAAGGGTGGATAACATGTGTGGCATGATTTACAGCGAGCAAATATTTTACATTACTTTTCACAGAAAATAAAACAGTGTACTTTAATATGAGATGAACCATTTGAACATTTCTCATTTTGTTTTACACTTCTACGACTTGGTTGTATTTGGTGTGAGATTATTCCTTTGTCAATAATTATTATCGCCGAAAGCGATGGCGAAAAAAAAGAAGTCAATTTACCGAGTCTTTTCTTCCCTGATACAACATTTAATGATACGATAAGTTGAAATCGAATAAACCAGTAGTTGCACTATGCATATGAAGATTGAATGCAAAAACAATACTTCATAAAACCACAATTAATTTCAACAAATCGTAGAAAACCGGACACTCACAGATAAAAATTCACAGGTAAAATATCAACGCCATGACAGTTCTCGGAAATTACCGAAGTGGGAAGATTTAGGGAGCGACGTTAATCATTGAATATTAATATTAAATGCATTACACACTCGTCTTAATTTGATAAATGTAAAGATATAGCACTACGTCTCGACACAAATATACATTGGATAAGATATGAATTTATTATTTTTAAATTGCAAAAGACGGAATCTCAACCTCGACGCAAACAGGTGCGCGCCAGAAGCGTCCCATAAATCTCTTCCTATGGTCAATGAAGACAAGTTGGGGACCTCATAATAATACGGGATATTTGTAAAAGTGTGTGTATGTGTGTGTGTGCGCGTGTGTGGGCAGATATTTATTTTTGTAGAAAGTTGTTAATGAACTCTACCTTAATGATCAGGGCAAATCTTTGAAAATTGAGTGCTATGAGATACAATATCTTGCATTATGTAGTAAGCTTATGTTTCTAATAGGCTCTCCCTATTATCAAATACAATATGCTTTTATAATTTATCTTAACTATATATTAATGTTCATTAAACCCACACATTAGATATATGTAGATTACCAGTAATTCTGTATGATAAAATTACTGACCTCAATGAAATTGAATATTATCAATCTGCAGAACATCCATTCCCACTGTGGCACAAAACATTAACGCTTTGCTTTTAAAAAAAAAATATTTCAAGATTCTTTCACTAATGCTTGACAATATGAAATAAATACATCAATGCATTCATTCATATATACTTTATTGCTTAAGATTTCATTGGCAGATATTTCAGTGACATGAGGAGTATTCATTGTTGTACATCGATCATTATTGCACAATAGACATGGCCCTACCAGCTGCCTACAGATAGTCAGGCCTAAGATTGACACAAACATTTGAATGTTGTCATAAATTACAGAAGTACAAAATCCAAATTGGGAATTAATATTTCCAAAATAGATGTAATACTAATAATCGTTCTTCAACAATACAGGACTGGGTTGATACTATAACTCTTTCTGAAGATTGATTGAATATTAGTACACTATGTCACCCGTATTTTACCCTTACGCAACAATCTTCCTGAGGAGAATACAGATGAGGTGAATAAATATATAAATAACATGCAAACAATTCATTCTCCATTACTATCAGTACAACATAAAAAGTGAGTGAGAAACATGTAAATATATTAACCACTCAAGCCTGTTGGAGACCATGGTGTTGTCCTATAGGCATACGGTATGTATATATGTTAAACAGTGATTTTGCTTAATCCAAAGAAATACTAGTATTATGATAAACAATGGTATTGTTAACAGTGCTATGTTGTAATGACAATGAACACAAGGAAAATACTTCAAACAATTTGAGAGGTAAACAGCAGATAATATAAATAACACATAACAAGTTTAGAATAGAATGTCTTTTATGAGTGGCGCATTATTTTCTAAAATTTAGTCTGGTGAGCCCCCCCCCCCCCCCCCTACATCGACCAGTGCCTGGTATGCAGGTACATCTACTACTGGACAAGTTGATTATAAAGTATGGGTATCTCTTCAGCTGCTAAAGTCAAAATAGTTCATCAGTCGTCAACTGGCTGTCTGTGTCTTCAGATGGTCTTCATAGCCAAGACATGCCTGCTGCATGATAGTTAAAAACTGAGGGACGCCCGTCTGAAAATATACAACCAATCCAAGCTACATATGTTACACAAGATATTTGAAGATATAAGTACACCATATGTAGATCCAAGTAATAAAAAATTGTGTAAACACGAGCGTGAGTGCACGCACACGCATACACACACCTTTTCTTGAGCATTTTGTTTTATTAACATTATTAATATTAGCATTTTTCACTGTTGTTTTGTGCATGCTCCTTCTGCAAGATGCTGCAACATGACTCACTGACCAGCATAGCTAAAGATTCCTCTACCCTTCCCTGCTGACCATAAGCTACTAATTAACAGGCTATTAAGCATGAAAAGGGTGCTACACAATTGTGGTTGCTTGTATTATTATTATTATTTGTGTGTGTGTGTGTGTGTGTGTGTGTGTGTACAGTAATTCCCTTGACAATACACATAAAAAGTAGCTTATAGTCAGCTTGGAAGACTAGAGGAATCTGGAGCTAACTTCAGCATTGACTTGATAGATTCCAAACTACATGCTATAATGTAATAAGCAATTTAAACAAACTGCAGCATACCTTAGCGCCCCAGTTGATCAGGAATGTAGGAATCATGCCTCCAGGGTTGTCGTAATAATGCATAAATGCTGCAACATTAAAATAATTTACATCAGGAATTGGAATAGTAATTATAGTTAGTGATTATGGAGTTTGACATTGCTGTAGGAATCTTTCACCCATTTGCGACGATGAATAGTTATAGTGTGTAGTAAAAAGACTTAGGAACTAGGAACTAGGATAGAGATGAATAATTCTAATTATTCTGGTCATCCATAATATTGAAAACACATTATTCAAAGTAATAGGGTATACGTGTGATAGAGTATATTATAGAATATGTATGTATTAGAGTTTAAACATACATATTATATTATACAGATAGAGATAATTCTACCTCAACTTATTTAATTATAGACATCTTTTGACAAAAAAAACAAAAACTCATGGCCCTTGATTCGGAATGGACCGACATGTGGACATATTACAAAATATGTACATGTGCAATATACACACACACGGACACATGCACGCACACACACACCTTGAGTTCCACCTTTGCCGTCTGACATGAGTGCAGCACTCTGGAAGTAGTCGGAGACTCGCACAACACCAGACTGTTCCGGAAACTCTGGCACTGCAACGCTGTTTGCCAAAACCACCCAGATGGTCCTCCCTTCATACTCTATCTTACGCAGCTCACGAGAATACACATACTTTAAAAACACTCATCAAGGAAACCAAAATTAAAAGGATTGATAACATAATATTATGACATAACAATACGTAAAAATATTCAATTTATTTAAAGCATCAATGCCCTCCTATACGAAATGGCATACCGTAATTACCCTAATAGTTCCAACAGGAGAAAATAATTAAATTTTTAGCCGTTCAAATAATTAGAAAAATACGAAAATTGAAAATGACCAGTGTTCGTATATTTAGTGAAAACCAAATTAAAGTACAAAATATGGTTGTTTCTGTGATTAACAGCACTCTGGTCATTATTATTTCATAGTAATACAGTGTAGTTTATTTAGTACCGTTCTGAAGGATATTTACATGCCCCTATGGGTGAGATATTCCCTCTGCGATGTAAAGCACTAATTCATTCATGCATACATACCAAAATGCTGTGCTGATAAAGCGATGGTAGATTGATTGCATCACTGTTTTCCTTCCTAAACAATCACATTTGGGTGACTCTAAGGTAGTCTTAACTCCAGCATTAGCAATGGTGTAGTCTATGGCCAAGGGTGGAGTTGAGATTACAGTTGAGTTTCATACAGGAGAGCCCAGGATTGTTTAAGGATTATTTTATCTTGGACCGTTGGTTTGCGAGCCAAATTTCCGTAAAGAATGAAAACTGCAATAATATTAACATGATTATCATGTCAAGCCATAGCCGAGAGCATGATTACAGTCTGTACCATACCAATAGTTATCATCCAGTCGGTGCTCACAGGTTTCCTGCAACACTCGGTGCTATGGATGCTGCAGGTTTCATCCTGCCCTAAACTGACAAACCGTGATGTAAGTGAAAGATTCTTGAAAGCAGCTCTAAACCCCAATAATTTGGTTTTTTTAAAATAACGACTACAAAAAGGATACATCTCTGTTGGACATGAAGAAAGGAAAGTTTATATTCCAATAGATAACCTCTTTTTCACCAATCTGTTTGACTGTCAACTCTGGAAAATGAAATGACCATTATTATTGATCTAGCTACATGTATTCTTTATAGAATCATAATGATTTAAATAGGAACCATATTTATCATGATACTTTTCATTACATAGTAGTATTAGAAAAGGTCGTTCTGATACTGATAAGCCATTTTCCCAAAAGGTGAATGGTGGAGACACATGCACAGACATACTGGGCCTATTTAATATTATCATAATTTAAAATTAATTATCGTTTTTCTTTTTTTGTACAAACCTTTAACATAAGTGTCCCATTTCTTCCTATATTCTATGTCCATATAAACCTTGGCACAGATGTCTGGAGAAACATCTCTCATGAAACCATAAATTTTATATTCATATAGTCCAGATGCCTGAAAAAAAAGAGCAAGGTAAATATATAAAGATGCATTTATTTGTTATTTATTAGTTATCTTTTATAAGCATTGACATTTTGATTTTAATTTGCAGAATTTGCTAACTTTGTTGCGTTGCATAATCATGATAAATAGATCTATATTTTGACCAAGCATACATGTATATGAGATGTATGATTCCTATCTAATAAACAGCTGATAAACATAAACAAAAGGTAACATTCTACCTCCGTGTACTTCCTGTAGATTGTTACATCGTGAGACTCGACGAAAAACTCCCACCCCTCGTCAACCGGACGATGTGTCTGAGACTCGGACCCTACAAGTTCCTTGCAGGCGACATCGTATTGTGCGTCTGTGAACATCTTTAACCACGACTGGATCTGCTGCAACTGCTTGTTATGTTTCTACACGAAGCCTAAATCATAATGGCCCTAGTGCACATGTTACGACAAGCGCGTTGTTGTCACGCACTTTGTTTACTTCCTGAAACCGGCTAAGGGAGATCACTCGGTAATCGACGGCTTTTAGCACTACTGTGCATGTTGGTTGATAAGAACAAGGGTTCTATCCCTGCATCTTGCTTTTGTTTTGCATGGCAAGCTCCAGTCTTTAAAACAAATTTACGTCCATGGAAATAAACTGTAATACGTTCATTTAAACTATAATAAGTTATTATCTCATGTATATGCATGTATTAAATTTTTTTAATTGCTGTGTAGAAAAAGGTAAATGCCAAATTTGTAGAACCATATGACGGCCATGCCATATGGATATGTTTATTATTATGACAGAACAACCCGTTCCAGTAAGCCATTAACCATTGCATTGATTATAATGAGCAGAGGGAATATTTCACCCATATGAGACGATGGACTAATGAAATAATGACTATGGATAATGATAATGTTTGAGGAAACCCACTCTGATGAAATGGTTCGATTCCTGTGCAGGACTCTGCCGTACCATATACATAGTTTCATCATGCTTCCGAAAGCTTAATGACATCACTACCAGAATGACGGCAGTTATGTACACTGTGTAAATCAATAAGTACTTGACTTTGGACTTCATGACATCGCCAGAAAAAAAAATCCATGTCAACCATTCTGGGGCCATGTTCCCGAAGCTGTCGTAACTACCGTAATTACCCTAATAGTTCGTACAGGATAAAATAATTTAAAAAATTTGCCGTACGAATAATTAGAAAAATACGAATATGGAAAATGACCCGTGTCCGAATATTTAGGGACACCCAAATTGAAGTACAAAATATGTCTGCTTCTGGTGTGATTAACAGCACTCTGGTCATTATTACTTCATTGTAATACAGCTGAGTGTTTATTTAGTACTGTTCTGAAGGATATTTACATGCCGGTATTCCCGCTGCGATGTAAAGAACTATTTCATTCATGCATACATACCAAAATGCTGTGCTGATAAAAACATCGTTTGCGATGGTAGATTGATTCCATCATCATT
>JAUTBT010059222.1:0-14944 GCA_032361225.1 Lepetodrilus schrolli | reverse complement strand
CACACACACACACACACACACACACACACACACACACACACACACACACACACACACACACACACACACACACAAGCGGTGTACATGTCTGTGTGTGTTAGTGACGCGCGATCATGTAACACGGCCTTGCCTGGATAAATCAATCAGCTACTGACCGAATATAAGATTACTTGACCCCCCGAAGACAGTTTAACTGTGAAATTGTTCACTGAGCAGCACTAAAACATCGTTATAGGATCACAGATGCAGTAATTGATGCATACAGGACATACTATGGTATGTTCCCGATACAGGTAATATGTCAATACATGACACGCCCATTGACTATCTAACCCTAAACATTTGTAAGATATGAAATATTATCTTTAAATGTTTCCATTACGTGCTAGCTATACATGCAGCTCGTCATAGAAACCTGAAAACAAAGGTATTTATCCTTTCATCGAATATGAACGGTCGCTAGCGCACGTAGAAAGAAGCACACATGTATATTCTGAAATACGAACTGAGCCAGGGCTAATGTATTGGCATCATATAGGCCTATATGTCTTTGAAAGGTGTGCAAGACAGGAGATCGAACCCACACGCCCACTTTGCACTGACGTTACTTTCTGAAGTGGTTTAAACATATTGTTATTCAAAAGAAAATGAATGAGGATTGGGAATAACGCTGTAAAGCTTATTTTTATACCGCTACTCGACAAATGATACATATGATACATTATATATTTGCATAATCAAGGTAACATTGAAATAAAACTAAAGTATATGTTGGTACATACACATGTTTCCATTACGTTTAGGGACCAACTTACAGAAATTTTCGGTAACACATTAATTAAAGTTAGACATTGAATTACAAATCGCAAACACGTGTTCAGAGCTTAAATCTACGAGATGTGATAAAGAAACCATGGACAGATTGGAGAATATTGTTATGTACTTCATCAGACAAATTTCGGCTACCATGTAGTATTGTATTTATATTATAGCCATCACTACAGAAATACATTGAATTCCTGAGATTAGTATATTTTTTACATTAAAAAAATGTAATAATTTCGGAAGTGACGTCTTTGTCAAAGACCTAGGAGCCAGTACATTTATATTTTTATAAAATTTAGAAAATAGATCTACCTCCAAATACGTCTACATGTATGTCATTTCTAATTGTTTACCAATGTAAACACCCTGGAAGTTCCTTGGAACATCTAAAAGGAACTTTGCAACTCATCGCGACGTTCGAACTAATTAGAACTTTGCCACAAGTAATCCTTTGGCACTAATTAGTCTTAACGGATTTGATTTACCTGGAATTCTTACGAAATATGCCTTGTTTTACCCTAAATCGTCGCATCCGAATGAATTCCTATGCGACGTCATTACAATCGTTATGCGAGTTAGAGACTATGACGTGTCAATGACGTAAAACTACTATGACGTCATGCGTCAGTAGCGTGTTTTGAGACAACCGGAAGTATCATCACTAGGCCATAGCAGGCAGGGAGCCACCGTTTCTGGTTGTATTGTGTTAATGTGTTATTGTTAATATGCAGTAGTCGTATAACTGTTCATATTTGTTATTGGAACACTAACTCCCTGATTATCGAATAGAAGTTAAAAAGCAGAACGGACCTCGGTTAAGGTATTGGTGTCTTCATATCTTGACGATAGCCTAGGTTGAAATTATTAGAAAACAAGCAATATTATAATTTATATTGGCATAATATGAAAATTAACATAAACTTTACTTGAGTCTTTCTATACATAATAATAATTATAAAGGGCCCGAACTCATAATTCAAACAATATCGTATATAGTATATGTCTAGCTAAACATGCATGAATTTGGACCATTTTTGAGTTGATGTCACAGCAGAAGTATAAATGTCTACATATTTGTGATAAGCGCCAACATTTCAATGAGCTGTTAACTAGTAGATGCATTAATTTGTAGGAGAAATTACTGTATTAATCTTCCTGTACATGAATATCAACATTATGATATATATTCACTATTTATTACGCGTTCACCATTACTTTTTAGGACATTAAAAACTATACCTATCAAATTATATCAATTCAATACTGAAATAAAATCGCTAATCATTGAAGTAAAAATGGTTGTCATATATTGGTTTAAGCGTGGACATGAAATATCAAGACTTGAGACTATAATAACGACGGTAATGACTGACAGCAGGACATAGGTATACAGGATATAGGTATACAGTACAGTATACTTATACAGCAGGACATAGGTATACAGGACATAGATATACAGGACATAGGTATACAGGACATAGGTATACATTACAGTATAATTATACAGCAGGACATAGGTATACATTACAGTATAATTAACCACGTGTTTGCATAATGCAGTTTGCTTTAAACTTATTGTTCTAGTTCCATTGTCGTGCTTGCTGAAATTATTCACATTACCATTACCCTGGTATAAGCACTTCGACCGTGTTCAAAGGGTCACTATACACAATACTATATTTGATTAATTTATATTTTGAATAAATATAGTTTGCAGTGCACGAGTAACAATACCCTAATACTAGTAAATACACTGTAGTAAGTCACCCCCCCCCCCTCCACCCCCTCCCAAACACACACGTTGATATTGATATACTAATTGAATATAAGTAAAATACAGGCGTATTGATTCTGATGACGTTTAGTCTAGGATTTTTTATTTGTTCGCATATGTTTTACTGTACTCATCAATTTTATACATTAGGCTCTTGTCAAACACCGTAAACGTCTTGTGGTCCCATTTAGTATGACGTATTTGTATTATTTGTATTTGAAATAGAGTCAATGAGCCACAGTCATGTCTATTGCTTTTATCTATATAATAATATGAGTCAAAGTAAAACGTATCTACCCCCTATACATGACATGGCATAGTCGCATAGCAATGGGTAACTCCTATCATTCGGAGCAATGTGGCAATATTATAATAGACATAATACATGTCTGATCATACCCTGGGACTTGCAGCTACATGACCTAGGTCATCACGACATGAGTGACACATCAAAGGGGAACATACTTTGGTGATCTTTCGTTGCTCACATATTTTCATTTAAACAGCGTCACCTACGGTCACCATCTGATAAAACAATGATTCAATTTATCCAAAAAAAGATATAATACTTTTTTTTCAATCCGTTGCAGGTTACATACAGAGGCACGAGCAACTGTTGCCGGTACAGCCGACTCCAACAGGACATCGCTACTTATCTACAGTGTGCACACCAGACCAGCGTATAATTGATTAGTTATATCACAGATCACGTCTGTGATTAGAAATGACTAACGACCACAAGCGCATAATGTGGCTACTGACATTTGATAATCTTGAGAAAGTCCGGCGGCCTGTATGCGTGAGAAGTTAAGACGGATCCTATTTACATTAATTTCCACCTGTTGTGCCCCTAAGCTGTCTGTTCTTGTATCGATAAGACACATGTTATGGGTGGTTAGCGATCCCATTAGTTAACCAATGCCCGACACCCTGGATATACGATATATACTCCCTGCGTGTGTCTATGTGTACATTCTAAACTGACGGCGGAGGTTTGCTATTGTAGACCTCCGCAAGTATGTGCCTAGCAAAAATCTACTGATTGTGCGGACGTCTATAGGACTCCCGTAGTGAACGGCCAAAGTGGAACGGTTGAAGAAGAATTAACAATGGTGTTGTATCGGATCGATACAATATTAGTACTTTCTGTCTGTACAAGTCAATAACGTCATAGAAATCGCTTCATTATAAGCTGGCAATGAAGTCAAAAGGTAGCATACCACGATTGGCGAGCACCCTGGATGTGTCAGGGAAACATGCCAACTCCCCATACCCGCAGTGGATGAAAGCGCTGGAGGATAAATATCAGAAATTACATACCAAGATTATGCAAAGTACAAGCGTTAGCTCTGTCCGCCAGTTGACTGCCACTGGCAAGGCGAAAAGAAGTGAAGCCACTTTGTCCCGACTTAGCAACGGAGCACACACATACACACATAAGACCTCATTAAGCTTAAATAGGGCGGGCATACGAGGTGAGAGATCCTTTGACGCTAGTAGGGGTGGATTACGGGTTACTGAGAGTGATATACATGGTACGGAAAATGTCCGACAGGGGGCTACATATTGTCTAGAAGTCACAGAGGCATCACAGGACAAGGACGAGGAGGAGAAGGAAGAGGAACGCCATGTAGTGGAGGATGTATGTGGAATGTATGATGTCTTAGGAAGACCTAAATGTGTTCCTGTTGTCGAGTTTCTTGGGACACGTTGGCCGACGCCGGCAGATGGTAAGAACAACAGAGAGGTCACTGTGGAGGACAGGGCAGCGCTCAGGAACGATTTAGTTAAGCACGTAACTGCTGGTTTTGAAACTAAGACCAAGATGAATTATATGGTCACAAGTTTACCTCCTCTGAGGAATGTGAAAACATGTGTGAGTAGGATAAGTAACAAGACTGCCAAGTCCTGCCCGGCGGTCATTGAAAGTACAGCGGACTACTCGCCACCGCCCACAAGAACGAGAGTGAATTCTAGAGAAAGACCTCAGAACACGTCAAAGCGAAAGAACATGAGACTATTCGCGAAGATGTCTCTGGAAGCCCAACATGCCATTACTGAAACGTTACAGGAAATGGGAGGTGAACATTCTAGTATCAATGCAGAACAGTCATGTGTTGCTGGTGGACACCGCGTGGCCAGCTCCGGGTCAGCTGGTATACAGGATGCCGTGAACGGAAGGCTCTGTTCCAGCCACATCCGGGATTACTCCAACAGTACCAGAAGCTGTGCCTCGTCCAGTGGCGCATCCAACTTTTCTGACCCACGAGACAGGAAAGCTCTAATGGGGGACTGCATGTTTCCGGATATATCAGGTCGTTCTAATAGATTGCCCAGATCTGTGAACACACGGGACTACATGGAACAACTAAGGATACCAGGAGTGGGGAGATATAGCATCATCAGACCAATCAGAGAACGGACGTTCCAGATAACGTTCGGGGATTTTGATATAAGATACAGAGAAATTATTTCTCTTAATCGAGAAGGTTCGGAGACTCCGCCTATAGAGGTGAAGGAAAAAGCCATTGCCAAGTGTCACGACTGGCTGGCGAAACACATGTATAGGTAACTATTGTATTCATGTCTTGCGAGCGAAATTTCTACGGACATGTTCCGTTATGTGTAGGTTTTATTGTCACGAATTCCAGGTGGAAAACACCATTCACAACCATTGACTGCAGGACATCCAGGACTGCAGGACATCAATGAGTTACAAGAGGTGGGGTGTTGTCATCCATCCCAAACCAGGTCACTCTGTGTGGTCAGTGTGCACCACGAAGAAACGTACGTAACAAACAATCGTGATTGAAATTATGTAGAACGATAAAAGTCTCAAAATATTTATTGCACGCGGCAGATAATAATTAGGATGTCTCCAACTACAATGGCTTTGTGCAGGGGTCCGTGATCTATAATGCAATTGTATGGTTTCAATAACAATCACAGAGACACTTAGTGGAGCAATACAACTGGAATGTTGAGAAGTAGTCTGGCGTTCAGTGTTTACTGCCTGCCTTCAAGGCTATTGAGGGACTATTCACGTATACAGTACACCGTATAGCTACAACACAGTTGTGATTCTAGACTTTTACAAAACACTCTTTACAGCGTTAAAGTGCTTTCATGATTGGCCGTAATGTGTTGAAAATATGTGATGTTGCAGTACTGTTATGTTCTGTTGTACAGGGTCAAGTATTACGTACTGGCGGTTCGTGAGCAGTTATGACGGCTATGTTACAACATTAGACACGTTATTACGTGGGTAATCTTCCTGCATGCCAATTACTTCAAGCAGTACATACTTTATCCATCGCGAACATTTAAGAATGAAATTACGCTAAACGAACCAGTAAAACAGTTATCGATATTATGTGTCTATAAAAAGAGCATTCATACTTTATCAACATTATTCTTTTTTAAATTATTATTTTAACGAAAATTACAAATCAAATGATTGACTCGAAAATTGTGTAGAATATGTTATTTTATTTTAGGAATTAATTTTCATTTGTTCGCTTCATCTGTGCGTATACTGTTAGTAAGATAATCTTGATGACGTCATGCAGTTTAACACTAATATGAAGGGATAAACATATATATGTATACGTAATCTTATTAATCTACTTACTAATGCCACAAGCGCCAACACAGATTAGATTGTTTTGTTTTGTTCTGTTTTGATCTTGTTTACTATACATTCAATGTATTATTCTGTTTTTATTCAGTGAAAAATTATCAACATGTAGGTCAAGAACCTATTGTCTGTGTGTGTGTGAGAAGAGAGAGAGTAGAGAGAGAGAGAGAGAGAGAGAGAGAGAGAGAGAGAGAGAGAGAGAGAGAGAGAAAGAGAAAGGAGAGAGAGAGAAAGCGAGAGAGAGAGGAGAGAGAGAGATAGAGAGAGAGAGTTAATCGAAAACATTAAGAAAGAGTTAAAATTTTATTGTCTCACAATTGCACTTTCAAGTACAAGCATGAATAACATTCTATATAATCATATATGAAATAACACCTATAGTGTGTTCTCATTCACACATAAGACATATATATATATATATATATTATAGTGGTTCTATGCACGATTGAGAGAACTGTTTATTTTGAAAATAATATCCACATGAATTATGTACAGTATTCCAGTCAGGATTATGATGGTATTGTTTTAAATGAAATATTTCTAAGCAACTGTGATCATTGATAAATGCAATATTTGTTTATAAAATAAACACTAATGTCTGTTTTTATATTATGTATGTCTTTTTGTTTTGTGTTGTGAAGACCATTTCAGAAATGATCAATGGCCATTGCGCGTCGTTTACTATCGACTGAAAGTAGATTACATTAAAGATACAATCCCACGATTCGTATTCTTGCTGATTGCGAAAATAGTGGACATTTCAATGACTGTGACTAAATCTCACAAGAACTGAAAGTACAAACTAGCAGAAATAAATATAAATATATATTAATAATATAATATCACTTGGTGCAAAGTAGAAATGTAATGGGATAATTAACAATCATACGTTTCATTTTGACTTCGACTTTAATTTTGATACGACTGAGATATAGGACATGTTGACAGGCACACCAAGGGTGCTTGAAGACGGATTGATCAGTGGCATTGAACTGCAGGTCACCTGTCATAATCAGTAAACAGTTGCCACTCACTTGCCGGACAACGAAGATTGATAGCTTTACACTTCAATAGGGCACTCCGTGTTCATTGCCGTCTACGGAGGCTAGCTTTACACTTCAATGGAGACCACCCGCGTTTACAGCCGTCCACAGAGGCTAGCGACATGCATGTGTTGTTTAAACACGACACCGAGAATTCCATGTCAAAGACATTGGCGACATTGTTTTTTTTGTATGTTTTTTTTCAAGTTTTAATTTTAAATTTTGCTAAATATTGCTTCTTTAAAGTCAGTCCTATTAGCTGTCAGGCTAAAATCTGTAAAAGGTATATGGCACCGAGTAGTTGATGACGCACGACATACATGATTTGGAACCTTGGCGGATGTAAGGATGCCACGGATGTAGACACAATGACCATGAGATCCAAAGGATGGGACACGTTTTACAACTGGATGATGGCGTCATTGGAGGATAGTTCAGTTCCACACTATCTCCGAGGTTCATTTCATATTCCATGTCATGACCCGTGATTCCCGAATGAAAAATGTAATCCATTTTATACTACTGTATAACTCTTGTTCCGATGATCCGGTGTTTCGCTTACCGGTAATATATTAACAAAAATAGTTTGACTGTATGACGAAATCATGAAAATTAAAGTTCAGTTTAGTACACGAACATCCTGTTATTGATATATATTTCAATGATTAATTCACATACACTATGAATGGCTATATCTATCGATCCAAAACAAACAGATCACAATGTAAATATATGTTGATTTAACCAACGGTTATATCGACAGACGGGACAGGTTTAGACAGAGTAGAGATTGCTGTTTCTCCTTGAATCCTAAATACAGTGTACGTAGCTGAATATCAGATGGAATGTTACCTCTATTCTCACATGGCCATACCTAAATGTCCTATAATTCTTTAGGTTATGGTCGTTAAAACTATACATTGCCAGTGTTACGCCTATCTTAATTACGTTAATAGATACACACGGAGTAGAATTGCGGTTACTACAATCCCAAATAGTGATCATGGTAATTACAGAAGTTAATTGAGCGTGTTTGCTATATGTTCTCCAAGAACTCCTCTATATTAATACGCTGAAGACTTCCGAACGAGCATGCCTTTTTGATAATCACACCGTATCATGCCTTGCACTACAATACCTTAGTTATACAAGCTATTCCCCATGGTATATCCCGAGTGAGGGCAGCTCAATAATGCACACAGAATGGATCAGCCTATCCCTCTGGACATGCCGGACTGAAACAGAAGCGTGCTCCTTCAGGACAGAGCACGTTAATGACGTTATTATCTATTCAAGTATGCATTGAGCATTTCATCTTATACAGCTTCCTCTCGAGAGTGTATATTCTGTCGACTTTGATGAAATATTGACAAGTACCGTTAGACTGTCGGGTACCGTGTGCCTGGAATAAGGGCTGAGATACCATATCACTGTTTATTTTCACAATACCTCATTAATTTCATATCACTTGTAACAGCTTCGAATCATGCATACATAACGCGGTTCGTTCTTGTATAATGTAAATAAATTATAGTACATATACTACGTTTCTCAATAAATACGTATTTGACAATAGTCTCTCTCTCTCTCTATTTTAATACTATTTAAATTTAACAATTACTATTTGGATACATTTCAATTTATCAACAATAAACGTTTTCTGTCGATGGGTTGAACAAAACCTTTCCTTTCATGATTGAATCAACCCTTAATCTGTTTAGTTAATGTTGAATGATTAATACGCAAATAAACACTCGTATTTCGAGAACTCAGTTTAATAATCCCCTTCTGAAGTTAATCAGTGTAAGTATAAGCTACATATAGATAACCAATATGCCTATCAGTAAGTATTTGGGCGGCATTGGTTGGACTTGGGGTTTAGAGTCGTTTTCGAGATTATTACACGCGTACCGTAGAGGACTGCAGTAAATATATAGCTACGAGCACCAGTTAGAATACCAACAAGTTCACCATAGATGTTGACTCTTGATTGGCGTATATTGATTTGGATTCTGGTTGTCTGAGGCACTAAGTGGAATCTGACTCTACAACGCAAATAGGAATCGTATATCAATGCACGTACTTGTTCAACTTACCATTTGTCAAAGAAATAATGAATTCATTGTTAGAAAATAAGTAGCTGAGTGAATATAAAAAGTTGGTTACATAGAACTGTGTTTGGTACATGGTTCCTTTATGCTCTGTACATAGTGCTATACAATAGTTCATTATGAAAATAGAAGCAACCATATAAAACTCACAAAAAGTATATCTGATATTTCCGATAATGCACGAAATATGTATTCCTTCTAACGAAACTTTCGTCTAAAAGACTTTGCATTACAAAGGAACAATGCTATAATGATGAAGATTATACATGTAATTATATGCGCTGTACGACAGTTCTAGTCTGGGCAATTGTACATTAAAAACCATGTATCAGTACGAATCGTAGTAAGAATTGTACTGGCAGGTTTATTGCAACACTCGTGGCTTTTGTGGACAGTTTTTCCCCTGTCGTAAATTGCCAAAACTAAGCAAATCTATGTCCGGGATTATTATGTTCAGTTTTGTAATTTACATTTAATTCTTATGCAGAGCTTCTCGTCCTGAGTGAATGAAGGTTCCGTTCTGTTCAGTTCTGGTTCAATACTAAAATACCAATTAAATACTTACAAGAAGCCTGTAAGCGTTGTGTCCTATGGTAAGGTGTACTGGTGGTAGTGCACGACTCCTTGCCATTGGGTGTATGAAAGGACACACTTGTTGTGTATGAAAGGACACACTTGTTGTGTATGAAAGGACACACTTGTTGTGTATGAAAGGACATACTTGTTGGTTAGATTAACGTATATTGACAGACGTGGTTCGGGCATTCACTAACAGGAGGAGTTGAAGAGACACCCTCAACTCGTACCCAGCACCCTCGGGTACGCACGCACATGACATATTAAACTAGTGGTCCACGTGCCTTGACATGTATAACGTCGTCATACCTCTGTACTGAGGGCTAGCGTCCGCCTGCCCCATTGTCAACGGCATAAAACAAACAAAGATACTCTCAGTGTAGTGAGGTAATTTGAAGACGATCATAGAAGTGTACACGTCGGCAATCATGACTTACTTAGCATTAACGATTTCTACAAATGTGATTAATCATCACAGAGATGTTTGTTTATGTGCTGAAGGGAAATTACTATGGGTTGCTATAGACGTAATACTTGATGTGATGTGAAGTAAACTGAATGATTCGGGCGTCTTCTAGTATAATTTATGTCTCAAAGACTGTGACATTTTAAAAAGATTAGGTAAGATTATTCAATATAATATAATATCGACTTGAATTTGACCGAAGTAACTTCATCGATCTCGAAGCCAGTGTTGACAGATTGGAACTTCTAGAAGACTAAATATAAGTAGCCATGTATCGAAAGAATGCTTTTTGAATGTCAAATACATTCAATCGTTCTATATTAGATATAATCATACACATTGAAAACTATTTTGTACTTCTACACTGGCACAGCCATTCGATAGATACTACCTGATGTAATAATATAGCAGGTGTCGGCAGCGTACATGTAAGTATAGCAAGATATTCAACAATGCATCGGAAGATTGCCAAAGTTTCAACTAACAGAAATAGGCTTTATAGATACCAGCGATATTATAGGGACCAATCTTTATTACATTTAAAATAGCCTAGAGTTGAATTGCTCACATCTATATACATATTGTGTTCATGTACTTTGATGTGTTTTTCTGTGTTTTGTTTGTGTTGGGTATAAAAAGTGATCATGATCACTTCTGAAAGATAATATCTGGCTTCTCAGTCCAAAGAAGTATCATTGCACTACCAACAATGCGAGCATTTAGAGTTGGGAAGTAAATAACATTATTCTTCTTATACAATGATAATAAATTACTAAGTACAGAAGCAAACGAGATTACAGGCACTCGTGCACCACAGTAACCCATTGTACACGACAGATCGTAAAGCATATCGAGGTTTGACATGTGTCCATATCGGATAACAACTCCTACATGCATTTGGACGAGCAACAAAATAATATACTTAAGCTATAGTTGCTAGGCAAATACAAACCTATTGTAGGTATTGTTATATATATTACTTATATTAGGTATAGTAGGTATTGTTGTATATTCAATGGTAATAAGTAAGAAGCTGTTGTTATCATAATAGCAAATATTGATACTACGTACAGAGAAAGCATATGGAGAATCATACAGGAAATGTTAATAACGTAATAAGAATAATGTGATGCGAAAATGTTTAACACATTTTCTTTCTCTAAAATTACATGTAATTTTATTTCAATTTTAATGAAAGTTCGAATGTGACAGCGGTTCAAAGTTGCATATTTTCTTATTTTGTTTGTTTGTTGTTTTTTGTTGTTTTGTGTGTGTTCATTTTGTTGTTGTTGTGTAGGTTATTGTGTGTGTGTCTGTTATCATTTAAGTTATGTTTCATAATAACAACATACTTTTAACATAGTGTAAATATTGCACAGTGCTGGAGTAAATTCAGCATATACATATGTGTACCATTATTTAATTGATACGGTCACTGGAATGCACGCCAGCAATGCCACGCCAGCAATGCCACCAATGCCACGCCAGCAATGCCACGCCACTACTGTACGAGTACGCTCCCTTTAATGGATATCCACGTGCTACATGGTGGTATTACCATTATTCATTCAGATTACTCTGACACAGTCGATGAGACCTAACTGTGTTAGTATAATAAATAGAGTAAATAAGTATAGTATGTAGAATAAAATTCCACGATTGTATGTCGTCGTTGTTATAGGTATGTACGTAATTTCTACTGCTTTCACCAGGGGTATTTGCATTGACTTGAGAAACCATGTTGTGTAGTTAACTTACAACCACAGGTCTGTGGTCTCCCCTATGGTCTGTGTTCTCCCCTATGGTCTGTGTTCTCCCCTATGGTCTGTGGTCTCCCCTATGGGTTGACATTGTTAGGACATCATTGAGGTTAAATAGGTGGCAGGAACTCAAAACATTATCTGAATATCTACAGTTCTAGTATACAAGCACGAGCCAGGCACTATTGCTATGCCTATTTTACATTCTGTATATACAGAATCCAGAATGTACTGCTTAAATCCCACACAGATGTGAACGAGTCTTCATAGACTGACATATTCTCCTTGACATACCACTTTTAGACCCAGGTCCGTATCTCAGGGAGATTCTCAGAATGACCTGGCGCATCACGGGACGAACAAAACAGTGTAACATTTCGTTTGTTCAACGGTATATTATCATATATTATTATATCTTGATTCCCGCATTCATAAACATTCACGGCTGGTGTATATTTACAATTTATTTTGGCATACATTTATCCTTGACACCATAGAGGAACTAAATTAATTTCCCA
Source organism: Lepetodrilus schrolli (assembly GCA_032361225.1). Classification (NCBI taxonomy): domain Eukaryota; kingdom Metazoa; phylum Mollusca; class Gastropoda; order Lepetellida; family Lepetodrilidae; genus Lepetodrilus; species Lepetodrilus schrolli. The sequence goes on along the minus strand of JAUTBT010059222.1, from coordinate 2,234 downwards.
CATATAGTACGTATGGTAATGCAAATTTTAGTTTAACACTATTTGGTACACTGTATCTGTACTAAATTGTTGGACCTAATATGGATGTATCGCGATAATTACGATACATACTTTAGCCAATATAGAAATTATTATACTGTAATAATATGCATTAGTGCGGTTGATTGCACACCGTTATTAATCTTCTGTTCAGTTCTAATGGACTACACCAACGAATATTAATTACCAATACATAGCCATCATACCTAGAACATATACCAAAGCTTCACAATGCCAAAGCAATCCATACATCATATAAAGTAGTGAACAATAATGATTCAAAATGTCCTTCTTCATGTACATGTAGGATGCATATCTGTTCAAGTGCAAGCTGTTAGCATTATGCATTAACTTCGAAGTAAACTAATGGTAATGTTGCTATAAAAATACAATTACTATTAATATTAATGTAATAATGAATGCATACTAAACCTGAACCACATCGTAGAGGTACTCAATGCCGCTGATACAATGCGATAGTTATATATTATTAGATTCATACAGCAATACTCAACTTCAATGGCCCTATATATATATACATACATACATATAGTTCTCACACCATTATTTGCAGCACTCAGTGAAGGTAAGTAGACAACGTTCATACCAATGTTACGATTTCACTTTCTACGCTGGAATGTTGCAAGCTGTACATTCTGCTTTGGCTTCTAGCGCCATCATCGTTATACAGATAACTTCCGGGCATCTCCATTGCCAGCATATATTATCATATAAGGCCTGAATGTAGATCTAGAAATACTCAACATGTCCATATATTTCCATCAGTGAAACCCGTAATCTACATAGACCAATATCTTACCGCACACCATCCTCGAAACACAGTTTTATTTGGCCTACATAGCATCTAGATCTGTCGATGTTAAGTAAGCATTATGCTCTTGTTTCGAGGATGACCTCACATAAGCATGCAGGGATCTGGTAGACTGGAAGACCTATATTGTTCGGAAATAGATCAGTTCCTGAAATCTAACTTTATAAATGCTTTCAATAGTTCCATACATTTATTTGTATATACATTTTTATGTACTTGATTTATTGTACATAGTCCATAAATACATCTTGTCAATGTAGGATATCTTCGTATTTAAAAAAAAATATATTCAGCCAAATATTTCCAAACATTTCCTTTTCTGTCAGTTTATCAAGACGACCTAGTCAAGTCTATAAAGATACACAATGCCTCTTGTGAAAGCTATGGAGGTATATCAAAATGCTTGCCAAACCTGTCACAGCAGTGAGTACATTTGCAACCTGTATATAATAATTTTGCCAACGACAATTTCAACTGAAAACATCTCATAATTGGCCTTTATTAATACTTATTCATATGATCTCCTCTATAAATAGATCATCCCAAAACGAGGCTTTCCCGCAAGCGCGAGAATATGGCACCACCACTTTGCCGTGTGACGTTATGCGATGTTGATGCGCTTCATGACTCGTACTGACCTTTCACAATTTCCCGAAAGATGGCCATTTGTGGAAATGGTGGATTATGGCCATCAGAAAAAATTAGGATCCTAATTTTACAGTAGGGTTGACAATTTCATTTAGTGTTTGTGATTTGAACATGATTTTCCGATATTGACAATTCACAGTAGCGACGTAAACATCAGCTGATGAGTATATTAAACATCTCGTGAAAACATACCATCACCACACATTTTGGAAACTTAAATCTTTCTTCTATTTACAACACCAAAGTCCACAAAAGTCCTTGACAGTGGAGAAATTGTATCAGCAAAATAATCAGACACAATAATTCATCTAAATTATGTGTGTATTGTATTAATGTTCATCTAGTGAGATAATAAACACTTCATAAGCTTCATATTAGTAACAAAATTGACTAGATTAGTCTAAAATTTCAAGTTTACAAAAATATAACGTTACGTATTTACTAGATCTAGGACGAAAACCGTGATCGAAAACCGTGATCGATGACCTTGGCGATTTTCGAGATTGAATAAATAAATAAATAATAAGTGTTCACATTCAAAAGATACTTTCCTACACAGGGTATTAGATGCTATAGGTACTTGTGTCAAAACGAATCGCAAAATTCCTATTGGCATCTGTTGCAAAGGATTATGCACTGGAAGCGTGTTTGCAACATTAAACGAAAATAAACCAAAACAAACCAGGACCATGAAAATGATACAATATTTATTGAT
>JAUTBT010059211.1:0-14950 GCA_032361225.1 Lepetodrilus schrolli | reverse complement strand
GCCCGGCATCAATGTTCACGAAAGTTACCTTTCTGACGCGATATTGATAGGATGCAATGTCTGTAGAGTGGCAATGCGGTTGTCATCCTTGGTCTTGTCAGTACCAGCCGATGCTCACAGGTTTATTGCAACATTCAGTACTTCTGATTTTGCAGGTTTCTTCCTGCCCTAAACTGACAAGCCATGATGAAAGTGAAATAATCTTGAAAGCGGCTCGAAACAAATTGAGTGGCAGGAAGAATGGTTAACTTGGTAAAATTTGTCCTTCAATATTCTCCCTGCTAGATTAATCAACCAATGTGGGGCATCTCAGGTTAACTTCAGTATGAAGGAGGTTAAACTTGAAATTTTATGAGCGACTTGATACAATATGAATACTTTATTGGACACTTTTGAGTATGAAAACAGAAATGGCAGTATCTATGTCATGTGTTATCTTTCACAGGTGATGCTTGTGGTAGCTGGCATGTTTTTTGGGCCACCAGATTTTGTAGCAAGGGAGACACACAGACAAATATTTTGAGTCTGAATAAATATTATTCTTTCTCTATGATATCTTCGTTTATCCATGGCCAGTAAATATCTGACCCAAGGATGGAGAGATGAAAGCATTTGTCAAACTCGGGGCGATGGCATTCGCTGTGCTGACAGAGACAAGTGTATATTAACTGAGGTGATGGCGATACACAATCTGTAATCTGAGATTACATACACATGTAGCATGGTTCTGTAGGGTTATAGTGTAGATAAGATGTTATAAGATGATGCCATTGGCCCATTATTATCATAATATATTCATAGATTTATCCCTCATTGCCAAGATTGCATTAATTTAATATTCTAATGATGAAGGCACTGATATTCTGATGCGATCACTATAGGATGTGTTGTCTGTACCATGGCAATGCAGTTATCATCCTTGGTCTGTTAATATCAGCCAGTGTTCGCTGATAACATAGTTGCATAGTTGTAGTTCAACAAGAAACACAACTGCTTTACTTGTTAGTATGTGTCTATGTTTTAGAGCTACAGAGATCTAATATACAGGCCTTTCAGATGAATATGCACTGAGTAGTCTGGTAAGTACTCCTATGTCATTGAGGAGGCAATCCTTTGATCACTGGCGCTGGGATCAAGCTGTAATTAGCACTCGTACCTAGGTGGCCCAGATGACATTTTACTGACCCACGTCCTGGAGAAACTTGACCTCCATCCCCATATCCCCCCCTCCCCAAATGACTGTGATATATTCACATGGCCCACACCCAATATGTCGTTTTTCTTCCACGAAGCTCTCCCAGTGGCCATATTGGACTTCATTCACACCTTCCACGTTACACTCTCCTGATATTTTAATTTTAATGTTATTACCCTGGTGTTTAAAATGATTTTCATGTAGCTCCAATAGCACGCATATATTGCATGGATTTGGTCTAGCATTAATGTGCATTCATTGTTATTATTATTTTAATTTTTTATTATTATTATTATTATTATTATCTTTACAACACTAATATATTCGTTGTGCTATGCTCAAGTAGTAGGTATATACCTGGAGTTGGCACATTATTAATATTGATGAGCCTTCTTCTTCTGTTTAGTAGTAGTAGTAGCAGCAGCAGCAGCAGCAGCAGCAGCAGTATTCTTCTTCTTCATCTTCTTTTTCTTCTACCTCCTCCTCCTCCTCCTTCCCATTCCTATTTTATTATTCTTCTTCATTTCATTATTATTATTATATCACTGATATTTCTTCTTCACCCAACACCCAATCTCTTCCCCAAAGGCCAGAGGCAAATTGGGATGCCCTTGCATTGAATGTCTTACAAAATGTCATTCTGCGGCCATGTTTAATTAGAAACTCAAGCGTGCCAAGCTTGCAGCCTTCGGCAATTTTGAGAAAATGACAGGTGCCCTCCCTAGTTGTAACTGACCAGTTTGTTGTCCATCTTGACCCATGAAGGGCAGGCCACAAGGTAGATCACACTTGGTGTAGTGAGTTGTGGGGCCAGAGATGATGATATATGGGGTCATTTATGATATATGGGATCACAAATGACGATATATGGGTCCGAGATGGCATATGGGCCAACAGTTGTATCATGTAGGAAAAGGATGTTTAATATATATTATTTTCATAATTATTTTTTTAGTATTTATTTTTAATTTTTTAATTTTTTTAAATCAAACCTAACCTTGATACAGTACCACAGACTGTTTGATGGTTTTTGTTGAGAAAATAGCAAAGGAATTTCAATTACTGGACAACCAAGAATAAATAGATGTAGATTTAGTGTATATTTCTTTGCCAAGCCTAAACTGGCTATTTATTTACAGATTTAGATTGAGCATTGGATTTGATACATGACTGTCACAGAAGATGCATCGTAGTCATTGACCTACGACCTTAACATGACACAATCTGTCAACTCTGACATGTAGCTGGCTGCCATGAAGTTCTACAAGTTGTTCCTGTCAGTCGACTAAGACAGCTACTCAGACATGATGGAAGAGTTGTCTGCCCTCCATTGAACTTGAAGAGATGGGTTATCTCCCTTCATTTAACATATCAGTCATGCACTGTGCACTTTGAATTGATAATACTGAATAGTTTGAACTTTGGTTGTCGTTGTTTTTGTTTGTGTTATTTTAGTTTATTTTTTATTTTTTGGTGTATCTAGAAGTAGGATATGCGATGAATGCATTAGATTGGAAAATAGTTCACAGTACTTTAAGTGATAAAGGAAATATGGGTTTCTAGAGTTAAATTAATGTTTATAGACAAATATTAACATAATACAACTTTTATTATTAATTTGTAAGATTTACAGTGGCAATATTTACATTAAAATACGTATGGCAATATTTACATTAAAATACGTACGGCAATATTTACATTAAAATACGTACATCTACTGATATACTTTTTCATCTTTTTCCATCATCGCATTATAGGCAAAAGAAATCCACAGCAATACTTTACTCACTCACCTCTTTCTAGGTAGGATATATCTTATATTCTGCTAGCTCTGACTTGATAAATGGAGTCTCCATGGTCGGTAAGAGGCGTTTCAAGCTATCTATCGGTCTGAAATATATGGGCTGTGAGGGTCACGACAAACAATAAATAAACGCTAATTAGCCTTAAGTGTCTGCAGAGCCTGGAGCCATTGCTGCTTGAAGTTTAAATCATGCACATTATATTACGGTTAAACCGTTAAAGAGCCAATTAAATTCACTAAAACTAAAATTTAATGAAGTTTATGAATGATCCTTATTCTCCATTTGCCCAAAAGTGCATTTGAGCAGTTATTTTTGCTATGTAAATGTTTATAATAAATAAAATAAATAATACAAATTTGCACTACATATCAAATGAACACATTTGTACTATTAATTGACAGATTTGATGATTTGTGATACGAATTGCCATCTTTCTGCTGTATGTGTTGCCAGAGACATTTGGTATCTGGTGTTATTGTATGTGCTATGTGCAGAGAGACTTTCTTCATAAACATTATATAGAACAGTGACATTTTTGTATTTATTGACAATAATATTTACACTTTATCCATGAATATTACTTGCTTGTGTAGTATTGATTTTATGCAATTTAAAAACTATTAATAATATATCTAATAATAATAATAATAGTAATAATAATTAATAATAATAATAATAAAAATGTTATAATAAACAATGTAAAAATATTACACATCTAATCCATGATCAGGTAAACTGAATGGAATTCTACTGGATAAATCAAACAAACTTCATGAAGTCTGGCAATGTTTTGTTTTTGTGGCAGTCTCTCACGACCAAGTCAACGACCCTCCGCTGGTTAATGAATTTACCTAGGTGGCAGCACTAATGCATTTTCAGCATTTTGGAATTCACGCGCGTTGAAGGAACATGTCCTTTCCGAAATGAGATGCATTTTTTTGCAACATTCTTCGATTGTATGTCCAATCAGTACCAGAGCACTCTTGAGTGTTTTGCCAAAAGGTAAGTGTGGAGATTATCTGCTAAGTTAGAAACTAGTTAAATTGGTCTCAGCCATAGGTCCAACTCGTAAAAAAGTCATTGAAAATATTTTGTGTGTGTTTAAAAACAGGAATTGTTTAGTTTTATTACCTGAACCAACATATTCTTGAAGGTGTTCTTCCATTTTTATCAGCTTTACAGATTTTGGGAGAATTAATGAAAGTATCAGACTTGCTCACAGTTTACATTGCCTATTTTAAAGTTGATTGCCTCAGTGAGAAACCATAAATATGTGTTCATGATCACTGCTGAGAACAATTAGATTTTGTAAACTGGAATGTCATTTTTAGCCTTTCCAAAAGCTGCAATTCTGAACAAAATCAGGAATTTATTGGGTGCAACTTGGATAATTGATTTCCAGAATGCTCTACAACTTGCCTCGTTGCTAGATTCATGCTGACGTTAAGCAGCATACTTGCTCTACAATTTGCTAAAAAATTTAAAATAACTTTTGCTTTTAATTAATATGATAAATATGCGTAAATATTAAACTTGTCCTTCTGCTTGCTTTACTATATAATAGTAAGGAAATAGTAAAAAGTTAATGCCTATATTACTTGAATTATTTTCTTCCCACTTTTATTGGTCGTGTAATTTTCCACCACCTGTGCATATATTTATCAGTCACTTTTCTCCGTCCTCCTTTTTTAATCATTTCAATCTAAAAACGAGAAAATTAATACTGCAACGCCATGCCCAAATCTCATCAGCAGGGTAGATAATTGGGAGGTGCCCCCTCGACAAGTATCCCAGTAGGAAGGTGTCAGGGAAATATCATCTGATTCCCATTTACCAATGAGAAGGTGTCAGGACGGTAGCATCTGCCTCTCATAACTACTGTTATCACTTCATCCATCTGGGGACCTATGGAGAAACCTATGGAGAACTAGAGTTTACCTACAAGGCAGTGGAAGATTTCAATCTTCTTACCTGCTGAACAACACCCCAGGTGGTATGCAGGGTAATGGATAGAATGAAGACACGGGCTGGGTCAGTGGCCATTTTGCCAGGTGGAACAAATTCGGTCCTCCTGGACACTGATGGTCCATGATGGCAAGATTTTATGGCTTCTTGAATGGATCATGGCTCTTCTTATTGAAGTACATGTATTGCAATTTGGTGGATTATCAGATCTATATGTTATAGTTGAACCATTTCTGATTATTTGTAATGTGTTTGGAATTATTGGTACTTCAAATTTCAAAATGAAAGTTTTGAAAATTCTTGAACCTTTAAAAAAAAAGTTTGGTTGTATTTCTACTTTTGGTTTTAACTTCTCTACATATTTAAGAATTTCATAATTTGAATTCAAGATTGATGTTTAAATTGCAGTTCTTGTCCATGTGCCATTCTTGATTAATTAGGGATTTATATATTTACTGTATGGCTAATCCGCTGCTCTATGCATGTCTATCTTGATTCCATCCATTCATAATCCATCCATTGACCATCTCTTGTGGCTGTGTCTGTGTGTTTACGTAACATTAATATTTATTTCACTGTCTGTCTGTTTGTCCATCTATCCATCCTGTAAGTTTCTCTGCTGACATATCTGTCTATCTCTCTGTCTGCAATGGTCTGTATATCTCGGTATGGCAGTGTATGGTAGTAGTGCCAGGTAGACACAAGACATCAGGAACGTTATGATAATGATGACAATTTTTAATGATAATCATTAATACAGGCAAGTGTAACCGAGGACTCTGCCAATCCTGGGATTCGAACCCGAGTTGCAGGATTGTGAGTCTAACGCTCTACTGACTGAGCTAAAGGGGTTTCCCCTCTGGCCAAGACCAGTAGGAACATCTAATATCACAAGGTTACACAAGCATGCATTTCATGGACAACCTTAACACATGCTTCAGAAAGTCAATGGTGTTGAAGAAAATGAAAATGGAAATTGATTGGAAAATATGATGACAGGTGTTTCCTCAGCATGTGTTCAAATATCAGAGAGCCAGTTCCATCTCTTAATCAGCTTGTTGATACATCATTCTGTACATCATGGTGGGTGATTTATGACCTGTTTTTAGATACCGATCAAATCGAGCTTTATGTGACTATACACATGCTTGTACGGCAACTGTTGTTGCCTAGTCCTAGAAATAACAAACACACATCACTGGTACATCTCAATTACGAACAGAAGCACTAGAAAACATCTAGGATTTGACCATGGCTTGCACCAATTCCTGCAGATGTTCAATAACATTATATTTGAACACAGGTGCATCATGTTAGAACGTGAACATTTGAACACAGGTGTCTGGCTATCTGGACCTTGTACTCTTGTGTTCAGCGGTTTGTGCTTAACGTTTTAACACCTGTGGGGGACTAACGAGCCTCGAGGTACGTGCCAGATGTCTCCGACAGGCGAGATGTTCCAAGACCTGGGCTTCAACTTCCAGCATCGTGAACTGCACGTAGCATCTTCACTCGGCTTCCCGTGAGCGCTGTGATCGCCTGAAGATCTCCGAATGAAATGGTTTCGCCAGTCGCACAGCTTCACACATCTGGTATGCCAATGTGGCAGGTCTCTCAGTATCACTAATGCCTTCCCCAAATTTGTAAATATTGTACTTGTGGGGGTAATAAAAAAAATAAAATACATTGACACTGCTGGACTAGTTTGGGTCACCTTATCAAGGACATTGATGTCTTAAGTTTCGAGATTGGGGAAAAGAAAACGTTTCTCAGATGGTGAAGGGCATAACTGATGTTTATTATTAACCATCTATCTGCTGATGGCAACCATAGATGTCGTATAGAGCAGTGATATTTTTTTTAAAAAGAAAAATTAATTCAGCATGGGGAGTGTTAATTATAATATTTTAGAAATATGAGTTTACACATATATATAATATTTGATACAATCTAAGTAATCTCATCTCTTGCCAAATTTATTATCTCTGCTCCATAAATTTTCACAATTATTTCACTAGAGTACATTTGATGTGAGGTTATAGCGATGAACTTCCTATTGTTTCCTAACATTCGTGTCAAGAACAAAATTTTAATGTCATTTATCTCAGCTCTGTTGATTAGAGTAGTACCGCCCTATAAACTGCTAATTAAACAGTTCAAACCTTCATGCCAACATAAATGTTTTGTTTTATCAGATTTATTTCAAAGATATTGGAGCACCCACGTTTAATAAGGTTTGTTTAAGGAGTTGGCTCCACTTTGATTCATTAAAAGAGTCTGATGTCGTGATAGTATCAATGCTGAAGAGTCTAATGTCATGATAGGATCTACATTATCCTTTGTAGAGACTCTCGTGTGCTTAAAGAAGATACGAGTTCGACATTAATCTGGTTTGAGTTTTACCATGCCTTTTTTATTTTTTATCATCTCCTGGAAGAGAAACATGAAAGGGAGACAATCATAATTATATATTTTATTTTTTATTTTATTTTATTTTTTTGATTGGGGTTTTAAGTCGTTGCTTACTAAATGTTAAAAAAAAAACGTACTTGGTTCAAACTTTGTGGGTTATTTATGTGAACTGGTGTAGTAGCTGAATGCATGGAATGTGTTGTGACTATTCATTGCCAGAAATATGGAACAGATATTTAATGAGTATTGAGTATTCCTTCCAGTTTTTCCAATGTTTCTTTAAGATATATAAAAGCGAAACATTCCCAAAACTCAGGAAATATCACCTGTGCCTTTTTTACAAGCTTAATCAAACAGTCGTAATCCTCCATCAAATATACTCTGTGATAAATAGTTGTTGGGGCGGTAGTTTCTGGAAGATGTTCAAACAGGGTCAGTTTGCTTTGCATACTAATGGAGGGGTATATCGGCTTATGTTTCTTTGCAATATTGACAATGGATTGCTTTCTGTGGGTAGTCGTCACCTCTCGTGGCATAATTATAAAAAATTACCATTTTGTTATCCTTACAGTTTAGTTAGTATACTGCTTGTATTGCAATTACATTTGAAATGTCCTCGAGCGAAACTGATGTGTTTGAATTATGGCATTAATATCTATGTAGAAACCTTTATTATGCCAGGAAGATGATGTTTTTAGTAGGATTTGTGTTTACAGGTGTGTGTGGTGGTTGTGATGGGAATGGGTAAAGGTAAAACACATATTTATTGCATAATACATACACAAGCACCACCACCACGAAACACCACTATTCCACGGGATCCACTCCTGGACATACAATATTCCATGACATCTAAGGATCTACGGAGTCGAAAATGTTACTAGTGTGTACACAACTATGACTAGAGGTAGCACTGGGGAATTGTGAATCCACCACCAAGTGTAGTTCAAGACCTTTGATATATTAGCCTTTTGTCATCAGTCTGATTAGTAATTGTATTGTAAAGTAACATTGTAGTCGGCACCTATTGGTGAAATATTCCCGCTGCGATTTAAAGCATTAATTCATTCATTCATTTATCATCAGTCAGCGATACATACACTGATAACAGTTGTGTATGACAAACAAGAATTATGACAAGTTTGTGTACCAGTTTTTGTCACATTTGTCATCACAGCAATCTGACAATCTACAGTTTAACATATGCCCCGACAACGCTAAATGTGACAAAGATCTCTATGGCTCAGACTATATGAAGACTACAAACACTTCTATGGCTCAGACTATAGGAAGACTATAAACACCTGATGGAGACAGAAATGTACAGGACTGTACAGATGCACAAAGTCTTGTGTCTGGCATTTGTTTGAACTCTGTGATATACATACTTTCATGTATAAATTGCATTTACCGATTATTTATAGTTTTTGCTAAAAATTTCTGACATTCCATTTCATGGCATGCATCTAACATGTTCCTCTAGGAACTATTTCTGCACAAACTCAATCAACATTTCATGTAAGCAGTCTTGTTATAAACGTATTGGAAGAAGTTGTTTTGGGATCACGCCCGATGAACTCAACTACCTCTCTACCACCTATTGGTATACCTACCAATAAAATATGAGTGAAAACCTAACATTATGTCTGAAAAATATTTGATATATCTACCTCATTACCTTCATATCTAAACAGTGTGTAAAATCAGGAAAATTTAAGATATGCTAAGTCGTTGCATATGGGTGAAATATTCCTGCTTCAATGTAAAATACTAATTCATTCATTCATTCTAGATACACTGTAGTTTTAGAAATGTTAAACTAGGCATTTCTGGAAATCTTTAGCACATATCAAACTGAAATAATATAATTTATTTAGATTTTTCCTTGAATCCATCCTAACAGTTGCTCAGTTAAAATACTGAGATGCTCCGATATTGTCAGTACTGTTATTTCAATCCAAGTCCATTGATACACCGATACGAATCTACCGCCAAATGAACTACGTGTATGTTGCCTCCTGTTTTGTATGTATATGTATCAAACGTAATCTCTTATGCACTCCATGTACAGTAAATCATTCTCTAGGGTATTTTCCTTTGGCCTGATAACATTACTACATCAATACAGCAATATTGGTCTTCATATATCATAGGTGGTCATGCAAGGGGCCACTTCTAATCCCTTGTTGTGTTATTTCTTATGAAAATGATCCCACCGGGTGGGGCATGACACAAAAGCAGGCTCTGCAGGACATGGAAGAGGAACATTTGTTGGATTATATGTCACGATTCCACATTTGCTGGGATTTTTACACAGAATTTACAACTGCTGAGAATACAAACAGACATGCAGCCATTTGGGGAGAAAGTCACACATCGGGCACCAGTAGGAACACAAACAGTATAACATTAGCCAGGAGTTGCTGCACACAGTTTTAGCCCTGGTCTCTCCAGATGGTTCGGTATGTTAGGGAAAAAAACTGTCTTGACAAAAGGAAATTGGAAGAACTCCATACCCCTGGGGTATTTCTGTGTCTGTTGGCTTCACAGCTGACAGCTGGTCGAGGCGAGAGAGAGAGAGTTTGAAAATACTGTTTAAATGTTCTTGTGGTAATAATTATGGACATGCAGTATGTGCTGTACATACTGGTGCCATGTTTTGCTATCAATAACCGTATTACATTATTAAACTCTAAATCATTGGAAGGTTGCATATGCAATTATAGTAATGTCAGAAATAGAATAGAAATGAATTTCACCAATCACATTCTTAATCTATTATTGTGAATTCTTCAAATATCAATTTCAAATATGTTTACATATCGTGTAAACAACCTGTTTAATGTGTATCTATTATAAAGCTTGTACTTTAGTCTTGAAAAGTGCAAAATCCTAACAGAAATTAAATGAGATGGTTAGAAGTATAATACAGACTATAGCTTTCATGTTATAACTACTAAAAAGGAGGGTGGTAGCTCAGTGGTAGAACATTGGACTTTGGATCCAAGGGTTCCAGGTTCAAATTCCCCCCCAAGAGCCTGGCATCAATGTTTATGAAAGTTATTGATATGATGCGCTGTCTGTAGAGAGGCAATGCAGTTATCATCCTTGGTCTATCAGTACCAGCCAGTGCTCGCAGGTTTAATGCAACATTCAGTGCTACGGATGTTGCGGGTTTCCTCCTGCCCTAAAACTAGGCCAGCAACAATACATTTTCTTACGATACGATATGTATCACTATTCATAGGTCATGATACGATACGCGATACGATACTGCAATAATGTGTCTGATCGGAAAAACAAAATGATACTTTGAACCTGAAGTATTGTCACACTGACGATTTGGCAAAGCTAAAGGTGAAGATCAGGGGGCCCCATCCCTTTTATTACTAAATTTGGCCGAATCTCGGTTGCAAAATGTATTTCTACTAGTAAGTATCAGCTAACTTATGCGTGTTTCATGAAAATAGTGGAGTCCTCGTTTTCCCATGGTCTTAGCTGTTCATTTGTTTACTGGCTAGTGTTTACACGAGGCATCCACGTGCATTATCCAACATGCCAATTTCCACATGCTTAGGAACACAATATCTATATTCTGTACGGATTTCAGTCCAATGAAGTATGTTTCAACACATCAGAATCTATTTCACACGTATATCCCATGATGATTAATCAGAAAATTAAATGCATCTGTATCGTTGTGTATCGATACGTAAACCTCGCGATATGATACGAGAATCGTGAAACTTTGTATCACGATGCATCAGTGAATTGTTGCACCCCTACACTTGGGTGGCTGATTTGTTAATATCCATTAATATTTCTACATGCATTACTAAAGCGAACATGTACAGTAATGATTTCCCAATAGGCTCAGGCATAACAGAAAAATACTGCATGCATTTGCAAAGATGTTTGAATAGTTTGACGTGTCCATTCATGATTTTCATCTATCCAAATTGCATGTATTGGTCTACTTGTAACTTTTTAAGGTAGGATAATGATGGATGAAATTCCTGATGTCAAAAGTAGTTATATTTTAGATCTCAACATGGTCAAAATAGATGCCTACATTTCTATGGGTAAAAACACCTACTAGTACTACTTAAATAGTTTTTATTTATTTAGGCTTCAGTAATGACACCTGGACATGCACTTTAACAGTGGCGGAAATACTGTAGGTACATGGTGGAAATATGGTATGGCTGGATACAACACCCATGGATCTACATGAAGCGGTTCCACCAGTCGTCTTCCTGTGGTTCCTGTTCCTATGTTAATGTCCCCTCATTTTGCCCACCCTCCCCTCAAGACCTTTTATGGAAGTGCATAGCTTGTCTACCCTACCCTACCCTACCCATAGTATGCATGAGGCCAGAAGTGGTGGTCACTGAGTAGTCATCATATAGATTATCATCTCTTCTTTTCTTGTATTTGTAGTCCGCACTACTTCAAGCACATCAAGATATCGGCACTGGCACTCCTGAAGATGGTGATGCACGCACGCTCTGGCGGAAACCTGGAGGTGATGGGACTACTTCTCGGGAAGGTGGATGGCAACACGATGATCGTCATGGACGGATTTGCTCTGCCGGTGGAAGGAACCGAGACGAGAGTGAACGCTCAGGCTCAGGCGTATGAATATATGGCAGCCTACACTGAAGCAGCCAAACAGGTGATTTGGCTATAAATAACTTGGACTAGTATTTTTACACTATTTTATTGTAGAATTTTTCAATTTTACAAACAAAAATAAACTCATTATGGTTATTCTATTTTTTTGCATCATCGTTCAGTATAACTGTTTCTTGTGTGTGTCTTTTCAGGTAGCGCGACTGGAGAATGCGATTGGCTGGTACCACAGCCACCCTGGATACGGCTGCTGGTTGTCGGGGATTGACGTCAGCACACAGATGTTGAACCAACAATACCAGGAGCCATTCGTCGCCATTGTGGTCAGTAGACCATGGTCACATGATCCCATTACCATGGTTACTGGGTTTTGACCAGCAATTCATGTTGAATGACGAGATAAATGGGATACCTGCTGGCCAAAATGGCTAATAGATGAAATATATAAGTTGAAACAATTTAATTGATTCTTAATAGTAAATCTTTGTCCATGTGGTATTTTTCAAATTCTAGTATTAATATCATTATTATACAAGCCAAAATAAATAAATAACTAAGCTACTAGCATTGATATCACTATTATACAAGCCAAAATACATAAATAACTACTAGCATTGATATCACTATTATACAAGCCAAAATAAATAAATAACTACTAGCATTAATATCACTATTATACAAGCCAAAATAAATAATAGTGTGTTTCCGGTAATGCCGATTTTCAAAATAGGTTATTCTATATTCGTCAATAAGCATTTCCAACACTATTAACCCTCTCCCTGTTGAGTTATGCACAGGTACAGCTCTTTAGAGCATCTCCAATTGCATGGAGAGGGTTAAACGGCATACATTCACTTACTGCAATTAATTTCTATCGTTTCACAGAGATGTTTCACCATATATAGTTGGTGCAGGTACATGTATTCAAATATCTATATTTTGCTTAAAAGTGGAGCAAGTCAAATTTTGTTCAAAGACTAGTAACCAGGGACGGCATTATAAAAAATTACTTTTTGAAATTCTTGAACACATATTTATGGTCTTTCGAACTCGAAACACAGGTATTATTCTGATATGCCTTCTGAAAGGGTAATTTTTTTAGATATCTCTGTGTTGTGTTGCCAGATTGATCCAGTGAGAACTATCTCTGCCGGAAAGGTCAACATTGGAGCATTTCGGACATACCCTAAGGTGAGTCACAGAGACTACCTTCACCCTTCACTGGTGTAGTTATACCATATAAATTCCTGGTTTGAATCCCACCTACCATCTTCTCTGTGGAAGGGGAAGGTGTGACAAGGGAATGCATTTTCATACGGAAATTGCTCAGGGCAGTGCATTGTCTGCAATACAGTTTGTACAGCCACAGCTTATCAATGAATGAATATATCAATAAATGAATTAATTAATGCTTTACTATGGCAGGGGGAATATTTCACCCATATGTGATGATGCATGGCTTTAGAACTGTTATTTCTAATCTTATGAATGATTATTCTACTATTAAGTGAACGAGATTACTGCAGTTGTGTAATTGTCTGATGTTGTGTTTCCAGGGCTACAAGCCATCAGATGAGTCTCCGTCGGAGTATCAGTCCATCCCTCTGAACAAGATTGAGGACTTCGGAGTACACTGTAAAAAGTAAGAACATTAATTATTTTTCATCATTATTTTGTGACTGATTGTCAACTTCGCAATGTAAAGTAGCAGCTAGCTTCCCTTGTATGAACACAATCGGCCATTCTCATGCTGTTCAAAAAATACCCTCGGTAATTCCTGCTATGTGCTAGTGATTAGGTCGTCGTCAGTCCCATCACTCATCATGTAGAGAAGAATGTGCAAAGGGCCTATTTTACACTCTAATAAACACTGACCTTTTATAATTTGAAAATGCTATATTACAGTTGGGAATTAATTGGTATATAATAATATGTAATTAGAAACCATAAAATAGCTGTGATTGCATTGTGACATTACCAACAGACTATGGATTTACAGTCAATTTTTATTTGGTCATTGTTAAGAGTTCAAGGAGAGTGAGTCAGTGTTTTAATGTGGGCCGTCATGTTTCAGCTACTACTCACTGGAGATCTCGTACTTCAAGTCGGCGCTGGATCGTACTCTGCTGGAGTCTCTGTGGAACAAGTACTGGGTGAACACTCTCAGCTCCTCTAGCCTTCTCACGGTACGTTGTCTCGGTTACTGTCACAGTTGTTTTCAGGGTTACTGTCACTGTATGTTGTCTTACTGTCACTGTATGTTGTCTTACTGTCATGGTATGCTGTCAGGGTTACTTTCACTGGGTCATGATTATTGTCACAGTGCAGTCATGGATGCTTGTCAGCATTGCCATCACATTGTGTAGTCATGGTTACCTGATACAGTATGTAATACCACGTGTTACCGACCACGGTATATAATCAGTGTTGTCCATTACAGAATGCGGAGTACACGACCGGTCAGATCTTTGACTTGTCGGACAAGTTGGAGCAGTCTGAGGTGCAGCTAGGCCGTGGGGGTTTCATGCTGGGTATGGACACTCACGACAAGAAGTCAGAGGACAAGTTGCTCAAGGCAACCAAAGACGGGTAATTAATCAGTTCTAATGTCACCTATGGGCGAAATATTCCCACTGCGAAGTAAAGCACTAATTCAATAAATCCATCCAATGTCATCGTCATTAGGCCATCCAGAGCAATCATACATGAAGATATCTGTTAAATGTGACCTTACTTGAATTTATGTCTCAATTAGAGGGAATAGTGAAAATACTAGTAATGATAATCATGACACCTATAACACTATACTCTACACTTAGTGTAACTGACGAGACATCATTTACAACAAAGAGTCAACATTATATAATATACTGAGTCAAACTAAAAACTTCACAGTCATATATTGAATGATATATCAAATAAAGGACACAGGAATGATGTA
>JAUTBT010059200.1:0-14951 GCA_032361225.1 Lepetodrilus schrolli | reverse complement strand
ATTTCATACAAGTATATACACTATTACTACACTGTTATACAATGATATTTCATACAAGTATATACACTATTACTACACTGTTATACAATGATATTTCATACAAGTATATACACTATTACTACACTGTTATACAATGATATTTCATACAAGTATATACACTATTACTACACTGTTATACAATGATATTTCATACAAGTATATACACTATTACTACATTGTTATACAATGATATTTCATACAAGTATATACACTATTACTACAAGAGTTGTCCTATTACATACACAGATACAATTGAGGTGAATAACCTAAGGCGGGGGACTAGGACTAAGACGAGTTAAATCTGGTCGCTACTCTCTAGTAACCTCCAGGGGCGGGTTGTAGCGCAGTGGTAGAACGTTGGACCTTCGAGCCAAAAGTTCCAGGTTCAATAGCAATAGCAATCACAATTGTAGCGATGACATCACAATGGTTGAACAATAAAATAACTGGGTCAAGCGAAGTCTACAGCATGACATCACAATGGTAGAACAATCAAATAA
Source organism: Lepetodrilus schrolli (assembly GCA_032361225.1). NCBI lineage: Eukaryota > Metazoa > Mollusca > Gastropoda > Lepetellida > Lepetodrilidae > Lepetodrilus > Lepetodrilus schrolli. Next base: position 14,412 of record JAUTBT010059200.1, on the reverse strand, counting down.
ACAATCAAATAAACCAAGAATTGGGTCAAAATATATCTACTGCTGTACGTATACCGGACCATTCGTAATACCATGCGGGGCAGTAATGAAAGTTTAGATATACGCTGTTAACATTACTACAGAAATTATATATTTCGACGCTGCTACGGTCAATACATACCACTAGGTCAATACATAGGTCAATACATACCACTAGGTCAATACATAGGTCAATACATACCACTAGGTCCCATGACCGCTAATAGTTCACCACTTTGTACTACGCCGCTCACACGGTCCAAGATGACATTGGAGCCAATTCTGACTCCAAGATTCCTAAATATCAGCTCTACATCGCCTGAAATTCTGAGTTTCATCTTGAGGAATATCCGACAGTTGAACGTAAAACACAAGTCTTGTTAGTATCTAGACATTGCGAATCCGAGCTCGCAAAATATGACCATAATATGGCAAGATATAAACTACATACATCTGAACGCTAATGTCAATGAAATTACTATGGCCCATATTCTGGTTGAAATTACTATACATATGCAATGCGTGAACAACAAATCAGACATGGTCAATTTACTGTTTTGTATATGTTACCATGGAAACGCCTCTTGTGATATTGTTCACGTAAGAAATTTGATTGTAGAACACATTGTGTATTGTTTTACTTGAATATACCACTCTTTTGGTTTCCACAGTGTTTGAAAAATTATGAATTTAATTAAAAATTAATAAATATACATATTAAATAAACATGATATATATGGTGCCAATTTCACATCTATATCTCAAAAGGTGAGTGAGATATAGTCAATTAACTGTTTTACATGCAGAGTCGACAGCGTGGAGGAGGTCATTCTGCACACGCAGTCTGTTTCTGTACTGTGACCGGTCTTGTATGCCGAGTGCATAATCTCTCCTAGATTATCACACATATGCTTATGAATACGTGATGCAACTGCTCGCTCAATCAGCTTCGAGATGAAAGGATGATTTGACACTGCTCGATAACTAGTACTCGTGTTTGGTTATCACTGGAACATGGGCAATTTGGGAAATTCAAAAAATATACCTGACCGACTTATGCGCCCAATATGACCGCTGTGGATGGATAGTGGGATAATGTTTTCTAATTTACTTCTCGAGTTTATTGCCAAACTTATCCGCGGTGACAATATTATATAGCATTAAGTTAATATGCTAATTGATTAAGATTCGACTTCGCTAACGTTCCCAATTATTGTCGTTCTGCTAGTGCTATAACAGTACGAATGCTCTAGACCTGCACACCTAATCTTTTACAGTGCTAATGGCCAATCGTGTTAACTTTCATAATACTGGACATAAATGTGTTGATCGTATTTGACCGTCAACGCTTAATGTCACACCTTTAGAATCTGAATGACTTTTACACCAACCATCACCTCTTAGGCAGCGTGAAGTAATGCAATATCGACTCCAGATCCGCTCGTAATTGATATCCTGCCATATCGATGTCCAAATCAATGCATGGGACACCCTCGTCACACATCTGTAACACAATGGACACATATAACGGTTCTAGGGGATGTAATAACACCATGCACTGCTCGGCTCTATTGCGTTAGCGTATAATTGTAATAGATTCTACGCATGCATTTCACAGTAGCCTGACCAAGAAATCGCCGTTTTTCATGTGTAGCCGAGCGGTTCATTTGGCTTGAGGCATTAGGTGATAAGTCCTTCTTATAGATGTAACTACTGGTATTTGAGTAGTGTGTAATCAACCACAATTGTTTAATAAGTAGGATTGGCGTGGTATTGAATTGAGGGAACCGACCCACCTATCGGTGGCCGTGGCACATGTATAAATCTACTACTCAACTCTACTTCCTCTGTGTGCCCCCGACTGTTAACCTCGTGTGTAAATCAGTCTCAGTTCGATTCTGTGACTGTGCTGCCCCTGTATATACGGACTGTCCAACCACAGACTGCACGAATTGCTATCCCAGTTCTACTTCGGAACGTCGGATTTTACAGAAGGCGAAACCACATCTTTCGTTTAACCAAGCATGCCTGGCATGAGTACCCCGTCTGCGAAGCTGCATAAGGAGTTCATTACTGTTTAGACACCACTATGGATCCAAGCACCTAACACAATATTAAACATGACATTGTCCGGACTGTTGATCGTTGATGACATAACGCGCCATGGAGTAGTATACGACATTATTGTTCCTACTTAGACGTTATCTGACCCGTGTTTGTCACATTTTAACCTACTATGGGAGTCGGCGGCACCAAATTTACAACCCACCCCGAGAGGAGTTCGTCCTGTGATAATATTAATCATATAAAGTAAGTGATTGTATATCTTAAATGATTAACTAGTGTGTTCATATGTACGCGAACCTAATAGGAAACACTGTTTCCAGTTCAAATCTGAATATTACTATTGTCTTTATTGTGAATTCAGATATTATTTTATTATTGTGTTATACTCTATATATGTTACAGTCAATGTCTAAAATCAGGCAATGTGTTAAATGTATTAAATTTTCAGTGAATTTCAGTTTCATTCAAGCAATGTTTAACAAGCCTGAAATGACAAAAATGACTGCCTTTATTTGACAGATTAACTGGCGTGAGTTTGATGAAAACAATTGAAGATAATGCGTACGTTTTTGTAGATATTCACACAGGATTGCATTCATTTGTATATGTATTTACACAGAATTGTGTGAATACCTATAAAAATGTACACACTGTCTTCATTTTCTTTCAACAAAATCACGCCAGCCAATCTGTCAAGTAAGGGGAGTCATTTTATCATTTCAGGCATATTAAAAATTTACTGAGTGGAAGTAAAGTCACTGAAAGTTTCGAACATTTTACACATTGCCTGATTTTAGAGATTGACTGTAACATATATATAGCTTCCGTCGATGTCAACTATTCTATATTGTTACTCTAGAATATAGATATGCCATATACTAGACATAATTATTTATTATACAAGCCCGTACAACATCTGAATGTATTGTATTTCAACTATAACCACCATGATCTTTCATCAGTTCCATAACAGAATCGTTTCTAGACTAGTTCTAGCTATTTCTTCAGTAGTCGTCATCTAAACTGTGTGGGGAATGTTACCACTGCTGTATTCTAAACTGTGTTGGGAGTGTTAGCACTGCTGTATTCTAAACTGTGTAGGGAGAGTTACCACTGCTGTATTCTAAACTGTGTTGGGAGTGTTAGCACTGCTGTATTCTAAACTGTGTGTGGAGTGTTACCACGAGAGCTGGCACTACAAGGAGCGACTTTCAGTAATCCATCCAGTTTAGAAGTCAAAGAGGACACAGCCTCGGGAGTTATTAACACGGATAGCGCCGCTGCTTGTCTCTGAATCCACGGATAGCGACGCTGCTTGTCTCTGAATCTAGTCTCTGAATCCACGGATAGCGACGCTGCTTGTCTCTGAATCCACGGATATTGGTGACGCTCTCCAATGTGTTCACAGATGGATGTTAAAGTTTGTGGAATTTATCAGCGCGTCCTACTCCGGCGACATTATTCAAAGCAGGCCTATGACACCATTTTACAACGTGAACAGTTCATGTAAATTAAAGAGCAAGATCATACTTGCATAAGGAATAATAGCCACTATCGGGGTTATTGTATATTCTGAAAGAACAATCTTTGCCCGACATGCGAGATTTCTTTTCTCAGATTTTTTAGTCATCGAGCTGGTTAAATTACTGAGTAAGAACAACAATTGAGCTCACGATACATCACAATGTCTCTCTGGTTAATCTATCAACAAGTGGATGTTGATCCATGACAGAGAATAATATTGACAGCAGTGATTTTTTTCCTCGGTGTTTGATGTGACCTGTTGTCGTTGATCTCTTGATCGGCATGTGGATGATGAAAGAAACGACATCTTACCACTCGAGTTTGGGTTTTATCTGTGATGTGGCAGTATACCAGGATTAAACGGTTCCATAAAACAGACATGACACTGGCCTATGCTGGACTGCCTCAGACTCGAGATTGTCCTCTCCGACATCCGTGCGGTCTATATTTAGAACAGAGCCTTGTTGGGAAAGACCTCATTTGTATTGGCGATACAGTGTCTTACAGTTTGGATAGATGTTTTTTCAGATTTATCTTTTTTAGAAACTATTAATATTATTTAGAATAGATTTTTTTTAATATTCAAAATATCTATATAAAATACTTGCAAGTATGATCTTGCCTCTTTAAAGTGCTGCTGCGCTCGAGATCTAGGAAATCGGCCTATGAAATGGTTCTAATATAATAATACATAGTATGATACGCAATTGTTTAAATGAACAGCAAAAAAAACATAGGCTCCTAAATAGTGGCTCTAATTTAACAGATAAAGAGTTATGTATGTGTCTAATCCAGCAGGTATAGGGTTACATTTTTTCTAAAGGTTATGATACAGTTTAGATGACGCTAACGCGGACGCTGTAGTTAACCAGTTTAGCATTCAACGCCACCTACCGGAGAAATCTCTAAGTGGCCTTCCATTTTCACCACTATGTCTTCGATGGGGTTTCTGTGAATTTGTTTCATCTAGAACGTGTTACATAACACAGCCGACAATGTATCAAGGCAATCATATGCCAGGTAAGACTGTGGTTTCTTTAACTACAGTCAAGATACTCTTTATTTAGTGTGTCAACAAGGAAATGTGTCATTATTTATTTGTGATGAATTCGTCAAAATTAGGTTCATAACATTTGTTTTAAAATAGACTAGATATTAAGTAATGGTCATTGCACTGTAGTATAGTATGATATCATTTAGGAAGTACACATTTTTATGTTGGATATAACTTTCAGGTTCCTGTTAATAATATTATTATACACTCAGTAAAACTCAATTATTGACGATGTTTACTGTATCAAAGTATTGTTCTGCAGCTGTTCTACTTCACGTTTCAATGATAAATCTATGAGATTACTCTATTGTATAGTAGCCATATTGTACAGCTGTTGTAGGCAAGGTTCTACTATTTAGTATTTTCATTTTATTATGATGTATATATGTAATAACATGACTGTTTCAAAATGGGTTATGCGAAAATTGTCATCACAAGTGGATGAAAGATTCCCGCAGCGACATTATACTCCATAATCACTCACTCACTCACTCATTCGAAAATCAGTAACCGAATGGTACACAGATCTGTAGATTAAATTTGGCAATTATTTGTAGATAAAGTATGGGTGTATGACTTGGATAACTTTGCAAAGCTATGCATCTCGATACGGAATGTATTTGTGCTATACACATGATATACTAATTGTTTTAATTATTATTATTGCTATAATATTCCAAATTGCAAGCTGATATTATTGCTTAGGCCATGTTAAAATTGGCCCTGTTTATCATGGCCATGTAGTGATAATGCTTTGCTATACTTCACCAGCCATAGGCTATGGGAGCAAAGTGCACCGCCAACTCTGGCAGTGAAGTGAGTATAGCGAAGCAAGCATTATCACTAGCCGGCCATAAATGAGGCCAATGATTATGGTCATGTGTCATAGTAATGCCATTGATTCAGTAGATGGTTCAAGCTATTGGTGGTGTAATTTATTTTAAATCTTAACATTGCCTAATCATGCTATTTTAATTGAATTGAGTTAAAATAGTTGAAATGAGTTAAAATCACTATGGCCAAAATAAATAATAGGTGTGCTTCCTGTAACATGTATTTTCAGAATACGGTCGGGAAAACATTTTATTTTATAATAATACATTTATAAAAACATTGTATTTGAAAAATGTAAGGTAAGCAATTTATTGTAACATGTTATTTATTTTGTCAATAAACATTGTACGCATTTGAATTGTGTGTGTGTGTGTGTGTGTGTGTGTGTGTGTGTGTGTTATATGTAACTAGGCAAGTTAAAATCCAATTTAATTTGTAAATTAATATTTCCTTCGCGTATTTTGAAGTTTTACCGACTGTTAGCCATCTGTGTGGCTTAGCAAATACCATTGCATGTTTTAACCAATGAGCGCACTCGATGTAGACTACCGTAGGTAACACTGTCAAAATGACCACCCCAGACAACAAATGAAACCAATTGTTAATAAATACGTTCAGGTAAATTGATATTTTGGAGAAGTGAAAGTGACCCCAAAGTTGCCCTATCGGTCAGCCAAGACAAAAGTTAATGTGGAGCCCTGGTTGGTGCTTTGATTGAAGGTACATGTATATAAAACCTTATGAATAATGAATATAAAAATGGAGTAAGTCAGAGACAAGGGTCAGCTTCATAGGGTTGTACATTTTTGGTTAGGTTACCAGAAACACAGGTATTATTCTAATACGCCTAATTACAGATTTTTAGCATCTTTTAAATTAAACATAATTTGCCAGCTTAATCGGAACATGTGAACCCACTTCTCTCTTCACTAGTCCATAGATTACAGAAATGTGAGTAATGTCATTGAACATTTTAAGCAGTAGCTTACCACTATGATCTTGATTGGTGCCTTCAAATTTTGTAAAGTCAATTCATCAGTTGTTCCCTAGTTCCTTCACATGATTATGACCATGTTGGCCAAATGATTAGATGTTAATGAGCATGAACTTGGAATCCTTTTGTAAACCAATATTTGATCCATGGAACATTTAATTTGTGAAATGAACTTGTATCTGTGTATTGACAATATATTATACCTGTATATGAATACAGACATATGTGTATAATCACATTGTAATTTAGATTAGAATTACAAATCCTGTATTATATTTTTTGCAGGATATTGTTTATTTCAATAATCTTGTATTAATATTAAATATTACTTACTTTCTATTGGTTATCATTGCTTATTTACCAACTAGTATTTATACATTTGTTTGTTCCAACCATTGAATTTGTGCTGCTCTAGCCTCATGCTATGGACTTGAGCACATGACATTAGATGTGACTGTTCTGGGTTTGCTTGAAGTCTGTACTAAGCACATTCTGTGTATATGTTTGTCTGTGTAATTTGGATCATTTTTGAAAAATAAAAGACATTGAACCCTCAACTAATGACTTTAATGATCCAATATTGCTCATTATCAATTACAATTTTTGTAATTGTCCCTCCGTATTGCATTATGAATACAAACCCTGGTTGACCTATGTTCAGTGGAGGTAAGAATTGATGAGCCAGCCTGTTGGATGGACTCACAATGCCAATGATTGCAGTCTACTATTCACAGACGAGTCTTTGACCGCAGTCAAACGATTCAGGACTGAGATACAGAGCAGGAACGAGGTCCTCCAACACCTTCAGTCTGACCATTAGGTTTCACAGTTCGTCATAGACAGTATAGACCAGTCCATGCCATTCACAGCTGTTCAATGACTACCTAGAACGAGAGAATCCAAAGGATGAACTGGCCTTCATGCTCCAGACATGAACATCACCATCCAGCATGTCGGGGCTTTCAATATCGTGTCATCTGATACACCCTGGGTGCTAGACTGGCTCCAGATGGTCATCGAGAAGCAGCAGTGTCTTTTCTCAACCAGTTTCCTTGTGGATTCTAAGTGTAATGATAGGTCTATGCTATCATGGCTGTGCATGGGAGTGGATACCATACACGTCACTGACGATACAGCCTAATCTCTTTTCCTTGCTGCATTTCTCTTCGATTTATGAAATAAACTCCATTCTTGACATTCATGTCTATTTGTTTACTCATTGCTGGTAAAGATTTAAGTATAAATATGGCTAATATCCATAGACAATGTTTAGTATACAACAGGCTTTTCTACTTGCGACACGCTCTACGTTTATTTCCTCCTACATGTTGACAACAGGATCCACTGCTTTCTTGAACAGTGGTAGATTGGACACTTCCATGGTTAGCAATTCTTCTTGCAGGTCTGTGCAGTTTAATGAACAACAGTCTTGTTCAGTATCTTCCCTATTGTGACTTGTACCTGTTGTCTTCTTAGCAAGATCTGTACATCTGAGGTATTGCTGTCATTTATCTGTTGATATTCCTGTTGAAATTCGATTGAAATGGTAATATTTGTGGTTTCTGAGACTTCTGAAATGTATCCGAGTAGTGCTACTGTCTGAAATAGCATTCTTCACACATGAATGCTGTGTAACTGCCCATGACATGTCATTGTTCCAGTTCAGCAATTGTTCATTGATTATATTCAATTATATTGACATAACTTGATATTCCCCAATTGTAATTTGTCATTCACATTGACTGACCAGGCTGAGGTAAAGCTGTAGTGATGTTCATGTGTTGGTATGATCTGGAAGCTGGTCTGCACCAGGAGCTACCAGGAAGTCTAAATTCTGAAGAGACATTGAGGTCCTACTCCTAGATGGAACTGTTAGTCCTGCATGGTATTCCTCCATTGATATACCTCCAACATGGGCGCCGACTCCAGTCACCATCATGTAGAACAAAGCCTCATCTGCTGGACTACTGTAATGGCCGCCATTGTCCTGAATCAACACCTGTTTCAGTCAGCTTCCATTTGATCTTTCACACCTTTCAGTGTTAATCACATTGTGAGATGACACTTTTAGTCTTCACATCATCTTTTCCCATGAATCCATCAACCCTTCTTCTATCGTGCTGCAGACATCCAGTTGTACATTCCCAGAGATCACTATCATGTTTGTGTTATTACGTGTAATTCGGGTTTGGGCAATTTTCCTTGGGACTGGAATTCAAAGACCATACTTCTTTCTCAAATGGTTCAATCTCTCATGATGACAATATGCCATTCCTATTGGTATTTGTCTTCAGAATAATCTTGAAAATACTTTTCATTTTTGTGATTGAACACATGTTTTCTCTTGCCAAATGGAATTTTAACAAATTCATTACATCCTGTGTCCTGATTGACTTACTATTATGCATTATCTAGTTCCTTATCAATCTTTTCTTTGGGTTCATGTATTTGTTATTGATAAATTTCACTGTGATGGTTTTGGTTTTCCAACAGCAATACGAAAACATGGTTTCATGCACTAACAAACACTACCTTCTGCAAGTTGATAAATAGATTATGTTTGTCAGTAAAATGGTTATTTTTGACGATGTTGTTGTACTACCATGACTACGCAGGTAAAACAGTTAGGCTCCTCACCAACCCTACCAAATTGTTTGCAATAACCATTCTCTTATTTGTTTTGCAGACATCTTTGGGACTGGTGCCTCATCAACAGAGAGCCAGACGGCCATACAGAGCCAGTCTGATCTGTTCGCCCAGCTGCAGCGGCAGATTCCAGGATTTGAGAACATCCCGACTCCTAAAGCCCTGGCAGACAGCAGACTGAAGCAGCCGTTCAAGGGTGTATCCAGAAGCAACCTCTTTGTGCAGTGCATCAACAGAGATGGTGTGGAGCATGGCCTCCGCACAGACGAACAGGCCCAGCTAGCAAGCTCATCTGTACTCAACACACCCAATACATACCAGCATTTGAGAGGTTTTAATGTGGATCTCTTACCTGAAAAGGACAAGACAGTTCCTTCTTCTGAAGAAACCAACAGGGGGCATGATAGTGCGAATAAGGGCGGTGATGGCTCAAGTTTTAAGACTCAAATCAATACAAAGTTACAAATGAATAGTCCAATTTTACAGAAAGGTAGTAGTCCAATTGTACAAATAAATAATCCAAATGTTAGTAAGAATAATCTCAATATTACAAATATTCAGAATTCAATGAATAATTCAAAGAATAGTCCTAGAGAAGAAGCAATGGAAAAGAGAGGAGTGCAGCAGCAAGTCAATGCTGTTCAAGGCAGTACTGTTCAAGGGTCTACCATTCCAATAAGATACACTCCGGTGAGACCGTACCAAGATAAGAAAGAAATTTCATCGACTGTATCACACTATGCAACTCAAGGTCTACATCCACCACCTCCAGGGGTGAATCCCAATGTCAATCTACCCTCTACATATCAGCCTCCGGTGCCAGTTCCGCCCATGTCATTCCCACCACCTGTCCCAACTGCCACTTGGCCTGCACAGCCCATGCAATATGGTGGCCAAAATAATTATGACGTCCAAAGACCGCCGTATCTAATGCAACAACAATATCCTGGTTATCCTCAATATCAGCCATATCCAGCGTATCCCAACTATCCACCAGGGCCACCCATAGCCCCTGGCATGATTCCACCAGGGCCACCCATAGCCCCTGGCATGATTCCACCAGATCCACGTTTTTATGAGAGAGCAAATCCTCAATTTGGATGGCCACGGAATGGGGCATATGATAACAGATCACCACGAGAGCATCGGTCCAGATCACGTTTCAGTGACGGATCTAATTCTTCTTTAGATGACAGCTCATACTCGTCGTACGACGACGACGGTCCATTTTCATCAAGTCGTGGCTCTCCTCCACCCAGACGTCGCCGAACTCATCGCCCTAGGCGCAGGTCACTGTCACCTCCTGGGGACCGATCACATTCTGGCAGTAACCGCTCTCGTTCTTGGAGAGACAGATCTTGTAGTCCCCCTGGTTGCAGTTCTCCTCGCCCGACCGACAAGTACAAGTATTCCACCGACCAAGACACCAGACCACTCTCACCCAGATCTGGAAGCTCTCGGTCTGATGCCAAACATGACGGGGACCGAAAGAACGGTGTACACAGGGCAAACACTGATGGAAGATCTGGACACAATAATGTAAACAGAGATCGTAGGAGAGATGATGTAAATAGCAGAACTATGGAGAGGCGCGACACTAGGAAAGCTGAAGGTGGCCAGAGAAGTATGGAAGTGAGCCATGGCAGCAGGGGAAGAGATGACAGGGCCAGAAGTAGTGACACGGATGAAGCAGGCAGAACAGTGAGACTTGCAGAGAGAAAACATGACGAGCAGAATGCTGGCAGACAAGACATCTACGACAGGAGAATGGATGATGGAAGGAGAGATGTGAACAGAGGTGGTGATGGAAGGAGAGATGTGAACAGAGGTGATGATGGAAGGAGAGATGTGAACAGAGATGATGGTAGGAGAGATGTGAGCAGAGGTGGTGATGGAAGGTATTTGAACAAGGATGATGGAAAGCGAGATGTGATCAGAGGTAATGATGGATGGGTGATGATAAATAGAGGTGATACTAGGGGCACTATAGGCAGAGGTGATGGTAGAAGAGATGTGAACAGAGGTGATGGAAGGACCGATGTGAACAGAGGTGATGGAAGTAGAGATGTGAACAGAGGTGATGATCAAAGGTATTTGAACAAGGATGATGGAAAGCGAGATGTGATCAGAGGTGATGATGGATGGGGAAATATAAATAGAGGTGATACTAGGGGCACTATGGGCAGAGGTGATGATAGAAGAGACGTGAACAGAGGTGATGGAATGAGAGACGTGAACAGAGGTGATGGAGGGGCCAATCTGAACAGAGTTGATGGAAGGACTGATGTGAACAAAAATGAGGGAAAGAAATATGTGAACAGAGGTGATGATGGATGGGGAAATATAAATAGAGGTGACACTAGGAGCACTATGGGCAGAGGGGATGATAGAAGAGATGTGAACAGACGTGCTGGAATGCGAGATGTGAACAGAGGTGTGGGAATGCGAGATGTGAACAGAGGTAATAATGGAAAGACATCTGTGAACCGAGGTGATGACGGAAAGAAAGGTGCAAACGGGGGTGATGATGGAGGCCATGTGAACAGAGATGATAAGAGAGATATAAACAGAGGTGATGGTGGAAGATTTGTGAACATACTTGATGGAAGGAAAGATGGAAGCAGAGGTGATCGGAGAGACCTGATCAGGGATGATGATAAGAGAGATGTGAACATGGGTGATAGAAGGAAAGATGTCAATAGAGTAGATGATAATAGAGATAGCAGAAGAGAGCATACTAATAGAAAAATGGGTAATAAAGATGCTAGTTCTATAGTTGGGAATGGTGGAGTGGATAAGACTAGAGATGATAGATATAGAAGAGATGATACAAACAAAGGAAACCGATCCAAGCAGGATTATTCATGTGCATCTTCCAACTCGTACAAAGGGCACTCTCCACCAAAACCCAAATCAACTCCACAGAAGCAATACACAAAGGAGGAAATAAATTCCATAATTGAAGACAGCAAGTGGGCAAGAGATGACTCTCCCAACAGAATGGCAGGTAAAAGTCGCTGGTCCTCAACAGCTACACTCAGGGAATCGCGCACACCATCCATTGTAACTCTCGAGAAGAAATATGATGATAAGCAAGATATGTTGCATTCAGAATATGAATCCTTCTTGAAGGGCATTACAAGCGAGAATAAAACTGTATTTAAGCATCCACGCGCCCATACCAATTCTAAATCTGGTTCATCCTTTAAAAAGCCAGCCACTGAATCTACTTCTAGGTCCGAGGGCAAAAGAAAGTCCAACTTTGTTGATGATTTTTCTGCTATGCCATCACCAGTATCAGAAATCAAAAGGTCCAAAACAGGAAATAATAGTAAACAATATGATTCATCCAAAGGGAGAGATCGCATTGATGATCCTTCCAGCAGTCCTACATCGCAAAAGGGTTTTATCGTTTGTTCAGAAGAAAACCAGTCTGTCCTCGATAAACCTGCACAGAAGATGCTTCATGTGTCTTCCACAGAGAACACCACCAAGAACAATCAGATAGCTGAAGCCATTGCTGCAGGCATTCATGGCAAGACTGATCAAGTTAGCATCGAGGAACCCAGGTCTCCACGACTTGGAGAAAATGTCAATGAACTTATTGTGAACTTTGTTAGGACCGCCTTTCAGTCCAAAGGAGGTGTGCATATTGTTGCTAAGAAATACAAGCTGCCCAGGAACTGTATTGGTCTTGTTCCACCCAAGATGACACAAGAGATGTGGAGTATTTTGAAGAAGTCTGTTCAGTTGCGGGACAACACACTACAGGATGTCCAGAGATGGCTAGCCCTAGGTGTCATACCCATAATTCTGCAGATCGATATGTTCGGTAACGGGGATCAACAAGCGAAAGACGTTTGCCGGATGACGAGTGACTCCATTACCGTGTTGGGACATGTCTGTCGGAACATGTCCATCAAACGCAGAATCGTTATGAGAAGTTCACTGAACAAGAAATATGCAGTTCTCTGCCAGACCCACAATGACATGTCCCAGTATATTTTTGGCAACAATTTGGCCAAAAATCTCATGGAAATTCGGAGTGGGTCATACAGAGCAACACCAAGCCCTGAGGTGGACAATGACGACTTGGAATCTCCAAACTACAAGCCCACCTTCTTTGCTGCACTCGCCGTCCCATCATCAGATGTTGATGCCAATGTAGCCAACATGATAAACATGGCCTGCGCCAACGACGGAGATGTCGACGACTTAAAGGAGAAATTCAAAATCCCTTCAAATTGCGACCCTCTCATTCCATCGAAGATCAACCCTGAGATTTGGAGTCTGCTGTCAACGTCCGGGATTGAGCTTGACTACAGGCTTCAAGACGTTCAGCTGTCGGTTTCTGAATCGATGGTTCCTTTAATGAGAATCCTCGAATCTGTCTACGAGAAGCGGTACGAACCCTGCGAGGCCCTGGGGATGCTGACCGATGCCCTGGCCCTGCTCGGCAACACCATCTTCCAGCTGAACAAGGTCCGGATGGATGCCATGCTGAAGAACCTGCCCACGAGTGTCCATGGCTTCAGCCAGTGGTACTGGCCGGGGGCAGAACAGGTGTCTGGGGAGAGGCTTCAAGAAGAACTCAGCGCTTGTCGTGATTCCGACTCCAGTAGTAGAGCTGGTCTTCTTCGTGGGGCCTTACAATCACAAAGACTGTCGCACTAACAATGTGAGCTTTTGATGGTAAATTTCCAGAAATGAAATTGTTGGTTATTCTCTAACTGTAAACTATGATTACTAAATATTTTTCTTAAAATTAGTTTAGGAATTCAGTTCCTGATATTCTGAAGTTTTAAGAATGTTTATGTTGGACAATCTTAGCTTTCTTGTATCTCCGTTGCATTGATCATAGTACGAGTCAAATAATCTGAATGCTTAATCATGTGTTTTCTTTGTTATTAAAGTGTAATTGATTAGTTTGACAAAAGCAATAACACAAAACTTTGTTATCATTTTCTTCAATATCTTGTATATATTATGTTAATTCAATTTGTACTATTATACTACTCCAAACAAGTTAAGGGTAAGTAATCTATTATACTGTAAATTTAATATTACAGTATACAAATGTTGTCACACAGTCTTCTTCCCAACTCATCACAAGCATGCTCTATTGGTGCCAAGTCAAGAATATGCTGGTCAATCCATCCGTATGACACATTCTGCTGTAAGAACTCCAGTCAGATTTCCCATCACACCGTACAGGGGTTCAATGGTGAAAAGAAAGCAGTCCCTAGATCATTACGCTACCACCCCCATATGTGAC
>JAUTBT010059189.1:0-14952 GCA_032361225.1 Lepetodrilus schrolli | reverse complement strand
TATTTATATATATATATATATTAAAAAGATAAAATTAAAATAATTCTGTATTTTTTCTTTTCTTTATTTATTACTATTTATATTGAGTTAGGATTGAAAGAAGCTATTAAAGACTATTTTCCTCATATCCAGCTTGTCAGCTTACAACAACAGGAGGAAACCTACAATACCTATGGCACAAGGTATTACAGTAATCCTGCAAAAACATACTGATTCACACACATGCGGCTCAAGCTAAAATTCTAGATGAGGATTTATGAAAAAAGACTTGAGCATGAATTTGTACTCTAAAAAGCTCATAATTTCTAGGCCTCGAGCCGTTACGACACGTAGCGATCCTTCTCGACCGAGGGAGAACTGTGAGAGAACACGTGGCATTTCTTGGTAGGCAGAAACTCACCATGACCAAACCCTTGCCTCCTCGAGCGAATCCTTCCCCGGCGTTGGCCGGCCTCTTGTTGAGCTGCTCTCTCCGCTTCTTCTGGTAGTCATCATCCAGAGTCAGGGCTGCTACTCCTTTACCTAAAGTGCCAGTGATCCTGGATACAGCACCTGCTGCTCCGCCTGTGTGTACGACAACAACTCATTGGCACATTGGACAGAACAGATCATAGACAAAGAATATTATTATTTTTTAAATTGGGGTTTATACCCACATTCGAGATTCATTCACTTATATCACGGCTTGTAAATTCAGGGCAGGAGGAAACCTGCAACATCTGTAGCACTGAATGTTGCAGTAAACCTGCAAGCACTGGCTGGTACTGACAAGAGAAAGGATGATAACTGCATTGCCACAATACAGACAGCGCATCCTTTCATCATGATCACGTCGGAAAGGCAACTTTCACAAACATTGATGCCTGGGCCCCAGGACTGGATTATTTGAAACAGGGGCCTTTGGATCCAAAGTCAACATTCTACCATTGAACTACCAAATTATTATGATTATTATTATTATTATGGCAATGCACAATCCACCCACCAACAGCATGTCCAAACAGACTGCGAACTCCGAGAGCCAGTCCCTCTGCAAACTCCTCTGGGCCTTGGATAGCTCCCTGCAACAAACAGCATGTTAGTTCTCCAAGGATGTCCAGACACACCAAATATCACCAATAAATCATAAACATCGTATCAGTAATTTCACGACCTTCTTTGAAGCATCCAATACTTTTGCCGCACACATATTTGAGGCTAATCTTTTGGATGTTGAGTGTGACGACAACTAGGAGACAAATGAGAATTATTGTTTTACATTGCAGCGGGAATCGCTCACCCATGTGTGATAATCAGGAGACAAAATCTCACCTGCGCAGGTTCGTAGAAGAGGTCGGTCGCTCCCTCGGTCAAGCCTCGCAGCAGTCCAAACGGGTTTCCTAGTACGTCCAGACCCAGCACCAACACATACAGCTGCTTGATGGCCTGCAACAAACACACGTACGATTAGCAGCAACAGTTAGAACTGGACTACATGTTGTAAAAGCTTTCATACAATCTTGCTAATGTGATCTCAGTCAATTCAATAGATTTAGAATGACTGAGTTCTAATTTTTTTAATTCCTTTTTTTAATTGGTTTAGAATCACTCTCAAGATCTTTTTCATATCTCATGGGTTGTCAGATTAAGAAGAAACCTGCAATATCCATAGCGCTGGATGTTGCAGTAAACCTAAAAGCACCAGTTGGCACTGACAGACCAAGGATGATAAATATATTGTCACGGTACAGACAGCACATCCTATCATGATCTTGTCAGAAAAGTAACTTTCGCGAACAATGACTGGTAAAACAAATAACCAAATGGGCTATGTAACTCAAATATAGCATTGGTGTTGCTCAATTTTAATAAAGTGGAAAAATAACTCAAAACCTAAAATTTGATGAATTGATATTGTTGTTGCCATACTATCTGAAAATGGATAGTGTGCATTGATGATCAAAAATATGTCCTACCTGTCCTGTATAGTGGCTTGTAATTTGTCCTGTCAGCTGGTGCTGGTTGTAGAAAGTGTTTGTTCGCTCAAAGTAGCCTAACCTGCAAATGTCATCAAAAACTTCATATACATGTATAGACACTTGCATTGTATATTGTTTTTTGTATTGGGGTTTAGATCTACTTTTAAGATTCTTTCACTTATATCACAGCTTGTCAGTATACGCCAGGAGGAAACCTGCAACATCTGTAGCGCTGAATATTACAGTTAACCTGCGAGCACTGGCTGGTACTGATAAGAGTGCATCCTATGGTAATTTTCACGAACATTGATGCCAGGCTCCCGGATTTGAACCTGGAACCTTTGGCTCCGAAGTCCAATGCTCTACCACTGCGCTACCACCCACTTGCAAGTGTAAATGCAGATACATAATTTCAGAACATAGCAATACATACTATCAAATTGATTGGGTGCTGAGCTATCTTTACAAGAGGAAACATTTTAATTTTAAAAGATTCACTTAAAAAAAAAATAATCTACTTTTTTAAATATAAACATTTTCTTCTGTGATGTGGTACGTAATGGAGTCAATAAGCTTGAATGCAGACGAGTTTTAAAATGCCCATTTTGAGCCAATATTGGAACACTGATGATGAAACCACAGGAATCATGGCTTTTTTAAAAGCCAAACCTGATCTACTTCTGATCAAACATCACACAAAACACTAATCACAAAGAGCACTGGTCTAATTTGACCTGCACTGTTTGTGTTTAGTCTGACAATTGGTCAAGTATGCGTCCTACTGACTTGAAAAGGACGTCCTGCACATCGGTGAGGACAACGCCGACACTCTGCATGAAAACGTCTAGGACGTTGGACTGCAGTTTGGCAGGCTTGTCCTTGTCGCTGCCTCCTTGCAGAGAGAAACTCAGATGAATCTGGAGAGATACATAAGCTCAATGTCAGTACTGTATAGCATAGAAGAGAATACATCTACTATAGACTGATACCAACAGTTGCAACAGAATTCTAATATCAGTAATGGATAGCGTGGAAGGGAATATTGCAGGTATCGACAGTTAGGATTGTCCGCCTGCCCAGGAGAGGTATTATCCAAAAGCGGTGAAATAGCTCAAAGCCATTTACCTACAGGACAAATAGTTTCATGTCCGACAGAACACTGGGACAAGTGCCTGTAGAGCCCCGCCATGTTCAATAGACCTGGAGGCATATTCCCGAAGCCATCATATACAGAACAACATTGTTAAGCTGTTTGTGTAGGAAAATTTGATGATCCAGAAAGAGTAACATTTTCCTTCACGAAGGCTTAACGATGTAGTTGCGTATGTGAGTTTCTGGAACATGGTTCCTAGTGGGTCCCGTTCCACGGTGTGATTGTAGCCCTACATGAATGATAACATATATACGTTTCGACTCATACCGCTACAATCATTCTGTGGAACGTGGGCAGGTGGGCAACAGAAATATATACTTGTAATCAGTAGGTCTAATTATTGGTGTTACAACTGTCTAATTTTAAGAATAACTTCAAAGAAAATATACATATTTCCCATTATCGATTTGACAGAATTGGCAATCGACAATCATATACCATGTCATTCAATCGATAACTGGATTCTATAACTAAATCACTCCAGCACGTTTACAGTTTCATGATATTTTCAGTATTTAAAAGTTTAAGTATACAGAGCATAAAGAAGAACTAGGAAATTAAATCTCCTGCTCAATGTCTCCGGTGATCAAACCTACAACAATAGCATGCTTACCTTGAGTGGTGAGAAGTGCATATAATCATAGAAATTCTTCTGCTGCACAGCCAATGACAATCCAACCACTTTCATCAATGAGTCTTCTGTCTGTTTCATGTCCTTCTCAAAGTTCTTTGTCTGCAAGCAATGTACACACACAATATAGAGCAAAATTTACATGAGGCATGTTCCTTTCAACTGTGCAATGTGTTTCTAAGACAGACAGGTGAAGTCTCTCCAGTACGGTGTACTGAGTGAAAGGAACGACTCGCACACGTCTGGCACAAGCAAGATGGTGGCAAAGAGTTGTCTCATGTGCTGACATCACTGTACTTTTCCTGTGCAGTCTACACTACCTCGCCAGCGTGTACAGACTGCGCAGATGTTCCTTCGACAAAATTATCTGTCTACAGTACTCTGAACATTTCGCACAGCTGAAAGGAACGGGGGCCATGGCATCAACCAGCATTCAGCTCACTGTCACACCATTCTGATACCACTTGAAGCCAAGGACAAAATATGTAGAATTTTATTTTACTTTATATTTATTGGGGTTTAGAGCTGCTTTCAAGATTCTTTCACTTATATCACAGCTTGTCAGTTTTGGGGCAGGAGGAAACCTGCAACATCTGTGGCGCTGAATGTTGCAGTAAACCTGCAAGCACCGGCTGGTTACTGCATTGCCACTCTACAGACAGCGCATCCTATCAATATCGCATCAGAAAGGTAACTTTGACATTGGGCTGCTGGGGTGTAATTTGAACCTGGAGCCTTTGTCCCCAAAGTCAAATGTAATGGGAAACATAATTAATCAAAATTCAGCTCAATGTCGTTATACTGCTGTAAAAAGCGACTGTCATATGATCAGGCAAGTGTACGTAGAATCAGAAGATCGGAATAATAACAGAGGATTTAGAGAGTTTTTTTCGGAACACCAGCTGACCTCGAGTTCCCGAGACACAGGCTTGCCAGAAGCGAACAATCCAATGATGGCATTGAGGAAGCCCTGGTCAACCTGAACAGTGAACTCCTGGATGAGGATCTTGAAGTACCTGATGAAATAACCAGAGAAAAGTGAGTTAGTTCTCCATGGATGTCCACACACACCAAATATCATCAATAACTCATCAACCTCTTATCAGTAATTTCACAAACCTCTTTGAAGCATCCAATACTTTTGCGTGTGAAGACTACCAGGAGACAAATGAGAATGATTGTATTTAGTGCTTTACGTCGCAGCGGGAATATTTCACCCATACACGATGATTACAATGTTATTTAATAAAATACTTACTAATTAGGGATCCAAGAAAATAAAAGAAGCATGAAAAAACGTTAAAAATAAAACATAAATGGAGAGGTAGAACAGTGACAAATATATGATAATGACAGGATAAAATATACAATAAAAACTAAAAGGATAAAATAAGGGTGCCCAGAAACATGGGTGAATAAATGTGTGGCCTGAAATGGTAGTGAAACCAATTTTGGGCTGAAAAAAAAGTGTCATTGAAAACAATCTGCCTGTTACTGACATTTTTACAATTCAGGATGATGATCTTGCTTACTTTATCTGTGTTAGAGCACAGTGTTCATGCTTCCTCTGCATCAAACTGATTTCTGTGAATGGTTTTGGAACTGAAATGAAAGTGAGAGACTTCTTATACATGGGAATGTGGTGTCGTGGCATGGGAATGTGGTGTCGTGGCATGGGAATGTGTGCAGTGTAGCTGAAAACTGAGTTAAGTAAAATATTACTATAAAATGTTGTGTCAAATACCTCAAATGTAAAATATACCTGTAGCCTATTCCATGTTTGTAAATAAATAATTGAGCATTTGTAAAAAAATAGCCCAGTAATTTGTCACCAAAATAGCATTCCTGGCAACGTTGACCCACTAGTAAACCCTGTATTTAAAAGCTGTTTCCAAAGAGAGCAAGCTCCCGTATATAATCTGGACGCATAAGGCCAATATTTTACCGTATTTAGGGGCTATGAGCATATTTTTATGGCACAGAGCTTGGCGCTATATAAATGTCATTATTGTTATTATTATTATTATTATTAGTCATACACTTTGCGGCACAAGCAATTTGGCATACTCCAGTGATGTACCGTAATTACCCTAATAATCGAACCCTCTAATAGTTCGAACACCTAAATTATTTATTTATTTATTTAATTATTACTATTTTTTTTTAATCCTTCATTTATTTACCATTACATTTACAACAATATTTTGTACTTTATTTTGATTGTCCCTAATTATACGAACACCGATCATTTTCAATTTTCGTATTTTTGTAATAATTCAAACAGCTACAAATTTAATTATTTTCTCCTGTTCGAATTATTAGGGTAATTACGGTATTTAAAAACAGAACACCCAGCTGGATTTGACCTCTAGTGGCCATCTTTAAAAATAGGTCTCTCACCACTCTCGGCCGCCACAGACTTGGGGGGAGGCACTGGTGCCAGAATCGTGGGGAACACGGCTGCCTTCAGCTGGCAATCCATCTGCATTCGGTTGATCTTTGCATGCAGCTGCAGCTGGTGAGCCGAGCTCTTGTACTGCACCCAGATACCGTCCACGAAGCTTCGACGGATCTCCCGCTTGTTGGGCTTGAACATCATCATCTTGTCCTTGTAGCGTGTGAAGTCAACCTGCAACAGAGGTGTCGTCTCTTTGATAACTGACACCACCTTTACAAGAGGTATGCCCAAAACTCTAGGCACTGATTGTTTACTGAATCAAGATGACTAAAGTGGCAAGAACATCGTTGGATAGGTCAAAGCTCACTAACACATGGAAGTAACTGCTGGGACCCCGAGGCTGCAGGCCATGGCCAGGTTTACAAGATCGATCCCGGAGCCTCAAAATTGGCAGATCCTCATCCCCGCTACCAGGGTTAATAAACATTCTATCTTTCACAATAAAATGTGTCTACCCGAGAATCAGTCAATATTTAGAACAAAGCTCTGTTGTTTTGGGCAATACAGTATTATTATTAGTTTTTTTTCTCTCCATATTTTCCCCCAATTTTAAACATAATACCATCAAACACAGAAGTAACGTTCCTTTGACCTGTGTGAGGTCTTTGGAGTACTCTGAACAGACAATATAAGTTAATGGAACGTCTCGCACACTGTGTGGTCTGTACTCGCTGGCAACGTACACCACATCTAAAGCAACTCTTTGCCGCCATCTTGCTTGTGCCAGACGTGTGCAAGTCGTTCCTTTCACTCAGTACACCGTACTAGAGTGACGTCACCTGTCTGTCTGAGGAGACTTCGCACAGGTCAAAGGAACGTCACCAGAGTTCCCATGACAAAGTAGCAGATGACTACTCACATCAAACCTGTTCTCCAGATGCATCCTGCCATTGGGGTTCTTGCCGGCTGCGAGTTCGTTCAGGTATTTCTGGAAGGCCTGCTCCAGAACAAGGCTATCCTTCATTTTGATGGCCTTGTATCGTTTCCTCTTCTCCTCCCAGATGATGCCCGAGCTAGAAGACATGACATCAGTAGTAATAATAATGGCTGTATACAATTCGCGACGTGATTAACCATTGGGTGACACTTGAGTGATGGAATTACCAATGGAACACCTTGTGTTTCAGCTGAGAGACATCAGGAGTTTAATTCCCACTCACAGTACAGACTGCCACTAAACTGACATGCTAATGAGATTGGGGATTATCAACCCTTTCTGGGAATGAATGAATTATAATTTGTCGCGGGAATATTTCACCCACAGACTCTTTCTGTGAAAATAACGAGAAAGACTGTCAACAACAAGTGAATTATCTTATCAAGAGAGGAGATTTGATGAGATAAATCCCTGAATAATTGGCTTTTTTACATGTGAAAGAAACATCGAAATAGACATATTAGTTCAAGGGATTAGATGATAATGCGACATTTTACAAAATTTCAGTGATATCATTGTCATAGCCATCGTACACTTCTACAATTGGAGAACAGATAATAACAACAATAATAATAATAATAATAATGACATTTATATAGCGCCAAGCTCTGTGCCATAAAGATATGCTTATAGCACTTAAGTAGCGCTGAATGTTGCAGTAAACCTGCGAGCATTGGCTGGTACTGACAAGACCAAGGAGGATAACTACATTGCCACTCTACAGACATCGCATCCTATCAATATCGCGTCAGAAAGGTAACTTCCGTGAACATTGATGCCTGGCCCCCGGGGCGGAATTTGAACCTGGAACCTTTGGCTCCGAAGTCCAACTGTTCTACCACTACGCTACCACCCGCCCCCTTAAATAAGGTATAAACATGAATAAAAGTATAAAAAAGGGGGATTTAATATAGAATTTGCGAAACCGATAGGTGTTTAGATCCATATTCTAATGCACGAGTGTTAAACTCGTGCACACATGTTGTACAGAGATGCTGATATGGAGTCTATACCTGGTTATTCCTAGGAAGGCCACTTCGATCTGCTTGTAGTTGTCCACCAGAGACAGCCCCAGACCCTGGATACATAGGTTCACCTCCAGCTCAGCCCGCTCCAACTCGCCAGCCTGTAACACCACCAGACCATCAACACACAGCTCATACATCATACCACCGACTTACATCAACACTCTGGACTAGACAGTTGACCTTGTACTGTATTTAGAATTGGGGTTTATATCCGCTTTCAAGATTCTTTCACTCGTATCAAGGCTTGACAGTTTAGGACGAGGAAACCCTGAATGTTGCAGTAAACCTGCGAGAACTGGCTGGTACTGACTAGACCAAAGATGATAACTGCATTGCCATGGTACAGTTTCATTAACCCTTTTTTTCTGATGGCAGCAATATGGGAGGTCATAGAGAGCATTGTGATTAATCTAGCAGGGTGAGTGTTAATTGCAGCTTCTGTTCCTTTCATTTCTAATAATGGCATCCCAAACATTTGACTACATAACTGGTCGTATCTTAAGAAGTTTGAACACATACCTCTTGGGCAATGGTGGCCAGTGCCAGGTCTTGTGTGAACAAGAGGTTTCTCTGCATGCCCACTAGGAAGGACACCCAGTACACCTTGGTGTCAGAGTTGAAGAAGAACTCCCCGATGCCGTCCTGAGAACAAAACAAAAAATAAACGTTGATAATACTGAAATGTAGGAACAATGCTGAAATGTAGGAACAATATACTTTTCCTCAAAGGTGTGATTTAGTACCTCATGTAGGTATTACTGTACTAGTTCTTTCTTTATCTAGCTATTTATTTATTTTATATTTAATTACATTAATATTTATTTTATATTTAATGAATGAATGAATTAATTATTGCTTTGAAACAGGGTGAATATTTTACCCATACGCAACGATTTATTTAAATTTTATTTCGGCATGTTAGTGGTTTCTACCTACCAGAGTACTTTTTAAAAATGTATTTACTTTACTCCATTTTATTAAATTATAAAATAAAAAAATTAAATGAGAACAAAAACATGCATAGATATGCTAACATTACCTACCAGTTGCACAGAACAGTTGTAGCTACAATTGATTGTGAATCAAATTTTCGGAACCCACTACAAATGTGAGTTGCACGAACCACATTTGTCGATGCAATAGTTTTAACTAACCATTTTCTCAAGTATTGTAGTGATAAAAGTGTTTTATGCAATGGACTTATAGCGGCTTCCAAAAATTTGATGTGCAATCAATTGTAGCTACAACTGTTCAGGGGCCCGTTGTACAGAACAATTGTAGCTACTATTGATTGTAAGTCAAAATTTTGTAATCCGTTACAAGCAACAGGGCCCAGTGAGTGATTATGGAGTTTATCGTCGCTACGGGAATCTTTCACCCATTTGCGACGATAACAGGGCCCAGAGTACTCCATTTGAGAAATGGTAGTGTAAACATATTTCTGCATGTTTTCATTTAATTTATTAATTTTCAGAATTTTACATTAAACAAAATTTAAATACAATTTTTAGCTTTTTTTTTCCCCTCATGAAAATGGTCAGTACCTGTGACAGGTCATTCTTGACCTCATTTTTGCTGCCGCATATGAAGACGAGCTCTTTCTTTCCCAGTGCATCGTCCCACGTGTACAGCTGCGTCGTGTTCGGATTCAGATTATGGACTGTTTTCACATTGCTGTCAGGAGAAGTAATACATTCTTTTACAAAATGTGAAGACATTATGGAGGCCTACCAAAGAAAACTGAAGACCTTATGCAGGCCTACCAAAGAAAACTGATTGATTTCAATGTTCAATTTGGTTAATGTTAACACAACACCAAAATAATTGTCCACTTGCAACTGGTTTTCAATATTTTCATATTTTTTTCATACATTACGTTTTTTTATTGCCAGATAAAAATAATAAATTAAAATTAAATAAAATATGAAACTATTAAAAACAAGTGGGACCTGTGGGAGAATGTAGCTTGTTACCCAATATACTTGTGTAGACAAATCAAATGTACATACTTTCAGGTAAAATGCATTTCACCATGAAATTTGTCAACAAACCGTGATTATTGGTCTTTAAGACCTTATGCAGGCCTACCAAAAAAACAGACAAATTCAATGTTGATTTGGTTAATTTTAACACAACACCAAGATAATATCATATTTAACTATTTAAAGAGATCACTGAGAACCAAATTGCATGAGGGTGAACAGTTTCCCAAACGTGCGACTTCTCGCCCCAGAAGAATATTTTTTTGCGGGAGTGACTCCGTGATTGTGCTTCATGGATTGAGCACGGTATCCTGTGACGTGAAACAGTCATATTTCTAAACTATACCAAGATTCTACATGAAAAGCCAGGCCCCGAGATTACGGAACTGTTGGAGATTCCAGAACTGTTGGAGTACTATTTCAGGATCAAGCTCAAATTTTACATGGTGATTTGTGAACAAGTTGAGCATGAAATCATACTTTTTTAAAAATCTCAGAGATCATGTTTTACGTCACTCAACAAAGACCTAGCTTCATAAAACATGGTCTTGTCAGTACCAGCCGATGCTCGCAGGTTTAATGCAACATTCAGCTCTACGGATGTTGCGGGTGTCCTCCTGCCCTAAACTGGCATGTCGTGATATAAGTGAAAGAATCTTGAAAGCGACTTAAAACCTCAAACAAACAAAAAACAAAAAAATCATAAAACACAGAATCTACGGCATCATACATATCTTGCAATGGATCAAAATCATCCGGCGATGAAGCTACTAGTTAATGTTGTACACTCTACATCAGCTATTTAAGTGATTGTTAAGTTGTACCTCTGCGTGAAGGTGATGGGACACTTGTCGGTGTTGTTGACCAACTGGACGGAGGCCATTCCGTGCTTGTATAGCTTCAAGGTCATCACCATGGCACTCTCGGTCACCTGACACTCCGTGCTGATGCCGCCATACTGTAGGGAAAAAACAACATGCGTTGTCACACGGATCACACGCCGAACCATCAGATTTTACAATGCATAGACTGACAATACAGGAATTTGTTCATAGGGATATAAAAAGGAAGAAAAAGTTGTAACAGCTCAACTCAAGAAAGTGTAGATTGATTTCATTCTTCTGGGATGAAGTCTGGGAGTAGTCCCTCTCAAACAGAAACATTCCTTTTTTTCACCTCAGGGCTCAATTTAGCGACTAATTTGGAAGCCATGGTGACGTAATTTTGCATTTGGCGACCAGTATTTCCCTTATTTTAAGTGTTTCTGGTTCTTTGGGGGCCAAATGGCTCCTTGGAAAATGTTCTAACTTTGAGGCCTGCCTCTATCTATTTTCATAATTTGAAATAGTTTTGTATTCTGGAAAATGTCAAAAATAATTCTAAAAAATTACACTGATTTAATTCTTCTGGAATAAAACCTGGGAATAGTCCCTCTCAAACATGACAGAAATCTTCCTTTTTTTCCCTATGTATTTTCATAATTTTAACTATTTTAGTTTTCACGAAAATATTTTAATTTGTTCAAAAAAACAAGAGAAAAAGCCTCCTATGACATTGACAAGGAGTAAAATTAGTTTTTTAATGTCAGCATGAAACTTCCATACGCAACGACAAGGACTAAAATTGTTGAAGATACAGTGTATTACTGACTAAATTAGTGATTTACGTCACAGCGGGAATACCACACCCATACAAGACACCGTGTATTACTGCCTACCTTGTTGTCAAGTTTCATCAGCGTTGTGTGTGCTTTGTTAATAAGGAACAGCTGGGTCACTTCGGTCGTGTCCTTCACCTTGGCTTTCAGCTTCATATTCTTTCCTGACTGCTCGGGCCAAAACGGAAGGCACTGAAAGAAGAATCAGTAGATGTCACAAATGCTGACACTGGAACAAGTCCGGAGAAACCACTGTTGTTTCCAGGTCGACCAACAACTTATGAGAATGTGACAAAGGGTTTCAACTGTGACATGGTTGATGCAATATACTGTAATTGCTAGGCACGGATCTTTAGAGCATCTCCGGAGACCTACAGAATGGAAAAAGTTAGTTACTTCTAGTCTGTAATGTTGAATATAAGTTTCCCCTGATCCCACTGGGTCACTTACTTTTCCTGGTATGACTTCCACCCATGACTCTGTCCCTGTATCTTCTGTGCACAGGATGGATAACTGGAAAATATCGTGTAAAAACATATTGTTATACGAGAAGAAATGTCTACCAAGTTCATAATTGAACAAATGGACAAATTACCATTGCAATTTTCCAAGTTGGTTTTTGACTGTGACAGGAAACTGCATGTTAAATTGTTCTTCCAAATAAAATGAAAACTGTTATACTTAGAATTGCTTAGGGACGAAAAACAGTTCACAATTGAAGACAGAGCGTACAATTGCCAAAATGAGCGAGTTACCGTTTTACGTTGCAGCTGGAATCTTTCACCCATACACGACAATTACAATGGCCAGATATATGACTGCTATGGATGAAATATTGTCGACTGCAGTACGACTGTTTCACATGTACTTACTTCCGATGCATTCAACAGCATGTAAAACGGTGTGAAGGTGACAATTTTGGTGAGCCCAGACGACGTCAAACTGATCTTGATGCCAACCTACATGAAAGAAAAATTGAGTTTGTAGAATACAGCAATAGAAAAACGAAAAACTAATTGGCAATTAAGAAAAACAAATTCCATTAATAAAAAAATATTATTAAATAATAATAATAGTAACATTAATAATATTAATAATAATACTACTAATAATAAATACATTGGGTTTCTTCAATTACAAATTCCTATTTACAACAACAATAACAATAACAATAACAATAATAATAATAACAACAACATAAAATAAATATTTTTTAAAATTTACAAATTCATGTTTACATACGAAAAAGAGATTTCACTTCAAATAGAACTACCCCTGAAGTTATGAAACCTTTTTTTTAGTACAATTTCATGTTTGTCCACAAATCCCAATGCAAAATCTGAGTTGAACCAGAATCTTCAAGAAATGTTTGTAACCTCACAGGTCTGAGACAAACAAACAAAAATTTAAAAAAAAATTCAATTAATAAACATGATAAATACATTTAAATTTTAGTATTTTTAAAAAAAAAATGGGTTTAGAACCACTTTCAAGATTATTTTACTTGCATCTCATCTCCAGTGAATACAAATGTTAACAGCTGCGACTGATAAAGACGATCTCACCTCGAACACTTTCTTGTTACTCTTGCACTGCACAGTCCCAGAGCTGCCCACAGTGTCCAGAGAGAAGTTGTCCGACCATTCCGTGTCTCCGATCTTCATCTGCGCCTAGGGTTACAACATACATACGATATGTACACTCACAGTATGGTCATGTGCAAATCTACTTGGGAAACGTGGTTG
This sequence comes from Lepetodrilus schrolli, assembly GCA_032361225.1. Taxonomy (NCBI): domain Eukaryota; kingdom Metazoa; phylum Mollusca; class Gastropoda; order Lepetellida; family Lepetodrilidae; genus Lepetodrilus; species Lepetodrilus schrolli. The sequence continues at coordinate 1,403 of JAUTBT010059189.1, read as the reverse complement.
ATCGGGAATAGTGTTAACCATTATCCGAGTTATTACATTAGGCTGCAAACAAGGCATGCAAAAATTACATAGTGTTTAATTGTAATAGAATAATTATCCAAACATTATTTGGTCGTCATTTTTTTACAAGCGGCATGAAAACACTACATAGTATATTTAAATGGGATGATAGAATAACTTTTCAAAACATATTTTGATGTAATATTTTACAAGTTGTTATGATTGGAAGACATTAAATATAATTTCTTTACTGGGTGACTAACATTTATTTGCCTAATATTTACACAATAATTATAATAACATACTGATATTTTGACGCATTAAAGTATAAGATACATTTTAAAATGTAAATTATTATGCATATTATTCTAAGCAAACACTGTAAAGTTCTTAATGGAAGATGAAAATTGTAGAAAAAGAACTATGGTCAATTTGGTAGCAAAGACTATGAATAATGCCTCTGAATTATCGATAGTACATGATACAAACACCTAGAAGTATATGGTGAGATATTTAACAAAAATGTTTAGTAACAAGATTAATAATTTAACAATAAAATTGTACCTACAGTTTTGACACATAACCATTATTAAAACATGGTAAATTAAAGCGTTTATTTGATTTAGGTCATATCTTGATGGTCCAAAATCCTCTACACCGTCATCAGTTAATGTCAAAAATATCAAATTGAACATGGTTGCATTGTCTAAATAAGGCAAATATAATTAGTTCAGTTTCTGAATAACGAACATAACTATATATTCTATACCTGACTCACTAAAATGGGATAAAAAATATATATTATATCTCTTTAAAAGACAGATAAAAAGAATCAGAATCTCTCTAAAAGATTCAAAACAGCCACCACATGCATTTAAACACATATTAATTCAATCATATAAAGTGCAAGAGAAACCTAACTAAATAAACACAATACCTAACATGGAACAATTTGGCACTTTGGTGTTTGTTCCACTGTTAAATAATAGCTGAAATATGATAACACTAATTAATTATTGCAATACAAAGTTCTAACACAACATTATAAGGCAACCTATATTTTTTCTTGTGTTTCTAATTTTCTGCTTGGCTGTTACACACCCTACTCCCGGTTCCAACATATTTTAATAATGATAAATTATACACAGATGCTTGAACATATCAAATACAATATGAACTATTTCCCTGTCAGTGTAAAATGAAATTACCACATATTGAAAACAGATAACCTCACAGGAAATGTGCAAATAGGAACCATTTATCTCATAAATAAATCACTGAATATTCATGATTTTAAAAATTTTAAATTTTAAATTATTATTTTTAAATTGGGGTTTTAAGTCGCTTTCAAGATTCTTTCACTTATATCACGACTTGTCAGTTTTAGGGCAGGAGGAAACCCG
>JAUTBT010059178.1:0-14952 GCA_032361225.1 Lepetodrilus schrolli | reverse complement strand
AGAGAGAGAGAGAGAGAGAGAGAGAGAGAGAGAGAGAGAGAGAGAGAGAGAGAGAGAGAGAGGAATATGGGTTACGCAATGCAAAGGTTAATACCAACTTGCATAGTCCAGCGTGCACATGTACACCATTGATATTCGTTCAGGACTCATGTGGTACCCCCGGCACATATCTAGAGAGAATCTTTCGCAACGAGTTTAGGACAATGATACCATCTATATCACTGGATAGATTTTTAAGCCAAATTCATCGGAAATTTTTTATTTCAATGGTTGGCTATTTGCGCAAAATTCCATCTATATTGCACTTAGTATTAATGTTTAATAGATTGCTAGATGTAGTCTGCTCATAAAGACTGGTACATTTGTTTTGTATACAGACAATTCGTATTCGTTGAACTTGACGGATCGTGTCGCATTAATTAAGAGCTGAATTCATGGTATCAATCCGCACGTTCTTGCCCCCGTTCCACAGAACAGCCGTAGACGCTACAAGAGTCGTAACTCCCATACGTTAACATGGAGTTACGACTCCGTAGCGCTGTCGAATGGGAACCTGTACTTATATTAGTTATGGGGATATAAGGATTAACTCGCGGGGCGGTTGGTTCTAGTTCAATATAATTTACGCTGCTCAAGTGAGACTGTGTACATAATAATTGATAATTTTAGTTTCTAGAATTCGAATGGATTAAATGAAAAAACAAACGTCCTTGACATGCTTTTAATATTGTATACGGTATATTATATTACGAAAGGTTACTTGAAGATGTACCATTACTTATGATATGTTCGTTGTATCAGTGGTACTAAATTTCCAACATTCATGATTGATACAAAATGCAAAAGATTGGACTTAAGTATATGTTTGTACTAGTCATCCTTGGGGTCCTCGCAATCACACCCAAGGTGAAAGTGTCACCTAACTAGGGACACCTAATTATTTCTGATGTGAATGATCCATGAAGACGTTTCTACACGTGTAAAACTGCGTCACTACGCGTGATGTTACGTGTACACGTGCACGGTCATTTTGGAAGCTGGCAAAGGAATCGCTGGGACAGCAAACACACGGAGTTACTGAGTCCATCTATAACTAGACCGACACACGCCATGCTGTCGATGTCTTTGGGCTGATACAGCCCCCAATATCCGCCATAAGTAGAGTCAGATATCCATTCATAATTCGTCTGGACTTTTCGGTACCCCACCCACACGCGCGCATATCGTGACTCTGAAATAAATGTAAAAGCAATCATGGTAGATAGTAATTACGGAAGATAGTAATTCTAACCCTAATTGAGATAATAATCATTTGAACATTTATAGTGCGCCAAATCCACGCTCGAATGCGGCATACTACATTATCACTCCGGTCAATTTCCCTCTCAACTCCCTGGGGAGTATACAAACCAAGCTGCCGTTCAAGGCTCTATAAGGTTATTATTCACATGTCCATCTCATCCTTCCGGGTACCCATTCTCTGCTGAACAGGGGCATTAACGAACAAAGCCACTTGCCTAAGGTGACACCACAAGTTGTTCAGCTTGTGATTCAGTGTGGGGCAGGAATGAATCTAGATACGATCTCGGTCGCTCATCCACGAACCAGCCGACCTCGAACATGCTTCACTTTAACATGAGCGGTCAGCTGTGCAATGCACGGGGCCAAGTGCGCTTTTGTACCTCCAAATACCCTTTCACCGATGTAGGATAAGTAAAATTCCATTGCAGTTTACATTTCTCGTAAAACCCGAATAATCAGTTGGTAATGTACTGTATTATCTCAATTTTCTATAGTCTAATATATTAAGGGGGATAACTCTAATAATTTAACACGGTCAAAATAACGTTTCACGACCACTGGTATCAATTAAGCTACATATACTAAAAAAGAATAAAATATGAACTATTTAAAACCAGTGGGATATGCGGAAAATGTAGCTGGTTACCCAATATACTGGTGTAGACACAGCAAATGTACATACTATCATGTACAAATACGTTTGACCATGAAATATGTCAACAAACCCGTGATTGTATGCCTTTAAGAGTTATAGTACGCCGTGTTGTACAGGATTGCCGTGAACTGGCTAAAATAATCGTATCCGATCGGTATTTATAAATGCATGTAGTTCACTAGAATGCACCAGTAGAATGCTCCATACACTTCTTGTAATAATTTAGCGTATGGAATATGATTCGATATAAATACACTTATTATTATTATTAATACTAGTTTTCCCACGTTCAAACTTCAAACGCTTCAGAACCTGGCAAACGTATCGCTCGGACAGCAAATGCTAGAATTCCTGCGTTTGTTCGTACATGTACGTTACTTAATCGTGTTAATCGTGGGCTACTTGACAGGTTCGCCCACATTGAAGTGCAAGCTATAGAACGGGCACGTGAATAATATCATGACGTAACAATACGGAGGAATGTTCGCGTTTGAAGTTGAACGTCAGGATACTACAGGTCTCTAATACTAATACTAATAATAGTAATAGTACTACTAATAATAGTACTACTAATAATATTAGTAATAATAATAATAATAATAATAATAGTCATAATAATAACAACAACAACAATAACAATGATAATAATAAAACCAATAATACTACTGTTCCTACTACTAATAATAACAAGATCGCTTTGAGGATCCCTCCGGGATCTTTGTAGGACACGTGAATTGGGTGTCAATGAGGTTTCCTGTGCATGATACCCAACTTTCAGACATCGCCCCGTCGATATAATTGGGTGTCCTGCCCATGAAATCTCCAGGACACCTGAAACACGTCATAGGATCCTGGAAGCATCCGTAAAATGATTGTTTTGCCGTGAGTGTGTTTCAGTGTAGTAATGCTACACATAGCCGGGATGCAGGATTACCTTCCCAGATCCCAAGGGATTTCAGATAGTCCAGCGCCTTCTGGTTCTCGTCTTCGTTCTGGAAGGTCGCCAGGTCGCCGCCGAAACCTTGACACACGACACGACTGTCTTCCCAGGATGCATCGGTGCCTTGGTCGCTGACCTTGACGCACAGCGACGGTGACAAGGCCACGAAACCACAGATGGAAGAGCATGACTCTGTGGCGTTGTAAAGCCCTGAATTGTAGTAATACTTGCACACACGATTAGATTAACACCCAATTTTGTCCTCCTTCGACAAAGCAATTGTTTTTCATTTCATTCTAAAATATTTCGGCTCGTAAACATGAATTAAATTCGGACCAGTTGAAATTATTACAATCCAAGGCGATATTGTGTTGCAATTCAGGTCGCTCAGTTATTACAATACAGCCGAATATAACGTGACTTTAGCATATCGAATATTATTATTGCTTCGACTACGTGTATTTGCATTGCCAATAAGTCATACTGCCACGTATCAAATCAATTGTACAACAAAACATTGAAATTAATTGTTTTTGCAGTAATCGGTAATTTGAGCATAGTTGTTGTACATGGTATTCGAGGTGACGAACCATATTTGAGTACGATTTCATGCTCAGCTCAAATCCCCATACACAATTTGAGTTTGAGCATGAAATCTTAGGCAAAACGTTTGGTAAACCGTTTAGTCATAACTTGAAATATAAGTCTAAAAATATGTAGGTTTACTATTTTGTATATATTCCTAAAATCATATCAACAAAGTTAATATCACCTTGATTAGATGGGCTGTCAGAATTGCTAACTGTTCCAGAGTCCAGTTGCTCTTTCTTCTTCAGATCTGCAGTAGTATAAATACACACTTAAAATACTAATATTACTAATAATAATATTTGGTGAAACTAACAATTTACTTTATAGACAATTGCTCCAGGTTTTCAACAGAAAACAGATCAGTGATAACCCGGTATTACTGTTAGTCCGGTTACATATAATAATGTATGTATATATATATATATATATATATATATATATATATATATATATATGTGTGTGTGTGTGTGTATGTGTGTATGTGCGCGCGCGTGTGTGTGTGGGTAGACCAACCAATGCTCGGCAATGGGCATAAGAATGGATTTTTACAATATATTAACAGACACACACATATTAAATACCATTTAGAGCTTTTTCTAAAGCTGCAACCGTCACCTTCATAGAGTCAAACTCGTCTTTCTTCACAAGGGCGGAGACATCTACAGGTAGACAAATTAATGCATTAAATTTTACATTATAAAATAGGTGGCAACGAACTTTTACTCATATAAAAACATGGTATTTGCATTATTTTGTTGGTCATTCTAAACAAAACAAAGACAATAGGATGCATCAGTCTTGTTGGCGTTAACTGGCAGACAATTATATTGTCAATAACATTAGTCATGGATCATCATGCAATTGTAAAGTTACCTGCCGACGAATTCTTTGAGTTTTCAGATATCAGTTGCAAGTCCGAGACATTCTGTTTGAGTGCTGTCATCGCTGTATTAATGTCTTCCATATCTTTCTCCGTTTTCGCTGTTACATCAACACGTTAATGTGTGTACTATTTATATTATATGTGGTTAGTACTTGCGAGACATAGAGGATATTACTGCTGTTTTTACGAGTGCATAATGTCCCATATATATTCAATACACGCTGTCGCACACCCCTGCATATCATGCTAACCACTCGCGGAATCCTTGGTTTAGTTTAAACATATTTCAACTTAAATGAAAACGTTCCAAGAGAAGGGAAAGAAAAGATGGGAGAGAAAAAAGAAATATGAATGAGAGACACAATAATGTACGTACATTTTCTATAATTGTAAATATTTACATAAGCATATTAAGCAAATCGTTGTGTTTGTTTAATATACAACAGTACTAACGCTAAAATAGTTTCATTTTCAGATACATTTAAGTCCGAACAGCCATTTAACAACAGAATAACATTGATATGTACATTATGTTGCATAGTCAATAATGTCAATAATGGACAGCATGTTCACAGGGATTACCACATAGACAAAGAGGCAATATCAGATAATCCAATGTTAAACAAATCGTTATTCAATGGACTAGTGGAATATCTAAGTTTAGTGAGTAAAATACCATTATTGCCTTACGTACGCTTATGACGGACATTATTCTATAAAACATGTAACTAATAATATATTCTTGCTAATAATGGTTGTCAACCCTAAATAATAATAATAATAATAATAATAATAATAATGGCTACTTCTAAAGCACATTATTCCACACTTTTGACAGCGTTCTCAAAGCATTAAGTTATATATCAGTACGTGCCATATTTTCCTAAAATTAATGTGCATTTCTGATTATATTTTTCTCTTTCGTAAAAGTGTTTTTATCACATTGCGAACCATACTATCCGTCGATACTAATTTGGTTTCAATAACGATTGATTGCTGGTGCTTGCAATGGCGCCTATAATGTTAATAATTGGTATTTTGAAATTTTGCATTTATCCTCTATGCCAGAAGTGCGTTAATCATAATAATGTTAATAAATATATTGTTATATCTACCTCTTAATCACACCAACGGTTACCACATATAACTTAAGCTCGAGTGTTGTTAGAAAATTACTTAATGCCATTATAGACTAGGCGATGTTTATGTTTTCATAAGATTCGGCACTTTGCTATGCATTATATGAGACCGTATACGGAAAAGAACATGTTCGATCCTATTCAAGGCTATCCCAATTTCACTATACATTGGGCAACAAATATCGCAGCAACACTGTTGAGGCGATACAACTCGCTTAGTCTATAATGGCCTTTAGGGGATGACATTCATTATTAACAATGACATAATATTATTTGCAAGTGTATGCCGATATATTGGAATGTTCTACACTTACTTTGTCTAGCCTCTATATTCTTTAAACTTGAAGTCCTTGTAATGCGGCTTTTAAATGAAGGAAGATTGTTGAACAAATCTCCACGGGCATCGAAGGTGTAGGCGTTGGTCTGACTTAGCAACACAACGACCGCAATCAGCGACATAACGTCTATGACCATCCTGGCATACAGCGACTCTGGCTGACGATTTATTTTGTATGTAATAATTATGTAGACCTCAATTTTATATAAGTTCGTCAGCAATAGTACGTGTTAAGAGTGTAAGCATTGCAATTCAGACATGCTCGATGTCTGGAGCTGATATAGAATAATAAAGATTTAATCTAATGATATGTTGTGCAGTATAAGTTATGCGGCGGCCCTGACATAACTGATTATGATTGTAAGAATAGATTTCGCATAAAAAACAACTTTTGTTAGCAATGCAGTTTAAAATTGACTAGCGACACGAACGGGTGGTATCAAAGGAAGAAAGTTGACTCTGATTATATAGATATATTATTAATTTACATCATAACGTCATATTGCTTTGTGAGATTGCACGTGATGTATTTTGTTAATGATATCATACTCTTAAATTTCTTTGAATTTGATCGGTAGAAATTAATTGAAAAGTCGCGGTCTGGTGGCATATATTAGATCCTGGAAGTGATTGATTAGGCCTTGGAAAGAAAAAAATCTCACGAATCGCTGTGTAACAAAAAAGATAATTTCTGGAACCTAATTTTAAATCCCTCAGTTTGAAATTGAAAGATCGATAATCGTTAGGGACCAGTTATCCCCCCCCCCCCCTCATGATGCAGAGCTTTCACGTTCCACCCAAATGTGAATGGGTACCCGGTAGGGTGAGATGGAATTGTGAATGTACAAACTTCTAGCGCCTTAACAGGCAGCTTGGGTTGTATACTCCCCGGGTAGTTGAGAAGGTGAAATGAGTGCACATTCACCCATTGACCGTAGTAATAATGTAGCGCCATGAGCAAGCTTACGAGCATGGATCCGGCGCAATATAAATACGCACACTATTATTATCATTATGCCTGATTGATTTGAATCACGGTATATTATAAGCAAAGAGTACCACCTATCAATTTCCAATAGAGGATAATCTGAACAAGAATTCTATTTCAGATATATAACATTTCATTTATACTCACATAACAGTTGAATGCCATATTGGGGGATTGACCACATGACTAAGCAATGTACCTTGTTTATACTTCTTCGTTTGCCATAATGACTTCCTTTCATGTAGATAAGAGTTTAACACACATTCCTTTAATAGTTACAGCATTGTATGCTGTATACACGATGTACAAAAGTGGCTATGACTTTGTGATCGCTTCAACATGACGGTAACAAAAACACTGTGTTACATCCAGGCATGCACTAGTTATTGTTAAATTAGAACATGGAAATGGTAAAATCTTTGGACTTTCTTTGGAGCCAAAGGACCCGGGAGCTCGGCCTAAATGTTTTCGAAAGTTACCTTTCTGACGCGATATTGATAGGTTGCGCTGTCGATAGAGTGGCAATGCAGATATCATCCTTGGTCTACCATTTTCTCGGCCAAGTTAGTCAGTGTTTAATAAATTAGTTCTAAAGTGTGACATGGAGCTCAGATATGCAAATATTTCGCGCATGCTCATTAACTACTACCTCCTCCCCCAAAAAGTTTTTTTTCCCCGAGAATGTGCGAATCTGAGCACGTAATAGCTCATGACCTTGTGTTGAATAAAAAGGTCAAACCAATATGGCGACATGCATGCGTTTGAAAATTTGGACGTTCAACAGAAAGCCTCTGGATATTATGAGAGAGTAGGTCAATTGGAAAATGCGTGCCCAGAGTTGAAGCTAATTGGTTAGTGAATCGATCGGTGGTGTTATATACATGCCTGTCCCTTGTTTATTTATGAATTTGTTACCGTTTGAAACTCCGCCCTGGATCCAACGTGTACTATAAGCATTCACATATTCGACCATAGTTCTATGGTGCCATTAACATGTAAGCAATAGTAACATAGAGCTACGTAACCGCACATATACCAGCCGGTACTCGCAGGCTTAATGCAACATTCAACATTGGTTTCCTCCTACCTTAAACTGACAAGCCGTGATATAAGTGGAAGAATCTTGAAAGCGGATATAAACCCCAATTAATAAACAACAAAAACAAAACAGGTACATGGACATATTCGTTTATTGAATATCATACATCCGGTTATTTCCACATGTAACAGAACAGGGAAGTTAGACAAGTACATATGTATTTCGTTTAGTAGTGTTACTATTGTTATACAGTGTATTTAACTTACCGCCGATTAACAGGTTCGGTGTTTACTATTAAATATATTGTATAATTTAAGTGTATGAATTTACGGTATTTGGAAATGTAGATTTTACATAACGTAGGTAGTGACGCGGTATGGCTTATGGTTCACCGATATAATGTATTATGAAAACTGGAATTTACAAATTCCCCGGCTTTGGAAAACATTGCTAAACGTAAAATAAACTGAGTTGTATTACATACTAATATATAATTCGATATATTTTGTAATTAAGGAGAGACATGATGGTTATATTATCTCTGTAGGCATTTATTTGTGTGTAATAAGATATTAACTTCCATTGAATAATACGTGATCTACGGTCATATTAATTCAATACAATAATAAAAGGAAATGGAACTTCCATTTATGAATGCAGTTTTTGTATAATTAATGCACCTATGTGTACAAGCATTTGGAACACATTGTGGCTACATATGGAAGTCTGCACAATCCAGTCGTAACGAGATGTGGGCAGAATTCGCGATCTGAAAATTAATGAAGATCATGGAAATAATTTATATTTATCTACCATACGGCGAAAGATATAAATAGTCATAATTTCCCACACGGTGCATAACACCATAGGCGATCGATTTTCATTGGTCAGTTAAGTCAATTTTCCCACGACTTTCATAGAAAGGAGTTTTTTCATTCGTAACATTTTACTACGAACTACAGACCAGAATTTGATCTATTGCCCAACATATTGTTCTTTAAGCGATCTATTGTTAAAATACAATCCAATTTTCTATTAATCTGTATGCATTTTCGATTTGAGAACCGTTGATGTCGTATTATAAAGCCAGGTTTAACCTTTCGAAAAATCAAATACAGTAGAGACACACATTCGCATTCGGTTCGTTAAATCTAGTACCCTAAAAAATCCATAAGGTATTAACATTATATATTTGCTATTATATAGCAATTTAACAAATACACGTATTATTATGCATGGTGATCCTAAAATAAGCTACCCATTCCACATTGAAAACCCAATTACTTCCCTTTATCGTCTTTATTTAGATTTCTGGGAGAATAGTCAGTCCCCAGGAAACTAGACAAATTGTTTGTTTTCTTTAAATATTAATTTCTTTCTGAATATACCAGAAATTAGCAGTTATTATGAGAAATGTTTTCCCAAACCCCATTAGATAATTCAGGTGTAAGTACATCATCCTCAGACAGTTTTATTCATGAACCTGTGACGTGTCTTGTGCGGCTGCCCATTGAAACATCTATAGGACATGCATGCTTTCTATTTACAGTCGCTCTACTATTGTATATGTATATATAAACTGCCTTTTATTGTTTTATATGTAACGTTCTGTCTCTCGTTGTTGTTTTGTCATGTATTGTTTTATATGTAAATACTACTGTATCTCTGAAATGTAAAAATAATTCGCTTCTGGGAAATACAGCATTATCTTAAATATCGCTATGTATCGCATATATACACTATCGTGTACCAAATTAAACATAATGTACAATCATAAACCGATGTTCAATAACAATAATTTCTATTGAAATTGTTACAGGTATTGACTTTAATATTTCTATTTTATCCGATCAATCGATCGTTCTAAAGACAAATTCAGAAACATATCCTAGTTACATTATACTTACCATCTTGACAAGCTCCACACAGATGAGGACACAATATACCGACAATCTGTATCCCGCATGTAATTTTGGGAACATTTGTGCAGAAGTCGGCGTCAGTATCATTGCATGATTTGTCTGTAACACAAACTCATTGAATAATCTCGTGGGGTTACACTAGATAATTCAGGCATTTTCCCCATGCATGCTCGGAAATAGCATTTCATAATGCCATTATTTCAAAATGTTTGCCAGCTCAATCCAACCACACTAGACAAATTGAGTATTTATAATGTCATTTTTTTTCTGTAAATACCAGAAAAACAAGTAATTTGTGTAATACATATTTGATAGATAACTATAGATTGTTAAAGAAAACGTCATGGTCTTTCTGAAGATGCTACTCTACTATATCATTCGCGTTCCATTATGCCTACGTTTACAATGGTTCACCCTCATTTAATAAATGTAATAAATAAACATAAATTCTGGATAAAATGTAGTCCTGTTCATGGTGTAGTATCATCACTTCTGTGTGTTTTCTACAAATGGAAGATTATGTTCAAGTCCATTTACTGATTATTCAAACATGAAATGGAAAAACATGTTTATTTATAGGAAGTAACTAATGAAGGGTCTTTAAGCATCTCTCATCAATCACGGATGATTGGGAGACGTCGTTGAAACGCCGTACATTAACCATTTGAACGTTTCTTACTATTATATACTATATATGCTATATAGTTATATACTATATAATTATAAATGTGTATACTATGACTTATCTTCTAGCAGTAGTATACAAATGAATGGTCTCTCTGATAACGAAAATATCATTGTTTTGAAACACAGAATTCCCTTTGTCGTGTGCATAGTAGGAACGTGAAATTTCAATACAGTATACCGGTACGTAGTATTGAGAAATATAAATATATATATATAATATTATTTAGACAAAATTTACGAATGGCCAAATATCCGTGTAAGAGTTGCATTAATATGTTATATACGTGCAGTTTATGAATCTCACCGCATACTCCACAGGCGCAAGGGCATTGCTTCTCTTTGATATATTCAGTTTCACAATCCTGTGCTTTGCTTTCCATTATGGCTGTAGAGCAGTATGCAAGATCGACGTCAGTAGAATTACATGTGCATGGTGCTGAAACTTAAATGTAAATTAAATATGTATTATGTCTCGTTACTAACTAGACGCTCATACTTTTAACATGATTTTTTCCGAAGTAGTATATACTAAAATCATGAATTAATTAGTGCTTTTTATATCAACAGAACATGTTTATATCCTCATATAGAAACAGTATAACATTCAGAGTCAACAAGGGAAGGTCTCATGTATTTGCAGTGAGTACCGAATAGCTAATAGAGTCTAATAAAATTTAAGAGAAATCTGTTCTACTGTTGTTTATGTTTATTTACATTTCAGAGATAGTATTTACATATAAAACAATACATGATATATTATATAGTACTTTAATTCCATATGGAAGATTGGTCGTGATTTTACCAATGCAAAAATTCAAGTTATTCTTTCGTTTTTTTTCAATACATTGTCTCACTCACTCACTCGTTAGTAAAAGTGTTATAATCTGTATTAATTACTGTCGGGTAAGCTAGTCGATATTCACTCCAGAGCGACCTGTAAATTCCTATGTAATCACCTTTTCACACATAGTCGCTCTCGCGGTAAGTAACACTTTGTTTCTGTATGGTGTGTATGTGTGCATGTATCCGTGTATGTGTATTGCGTGTGTATGTGTGTATGTGTGTTTGTGTGTTTGTGTGTCTATATCTGTGTGTGTATACCGGTATGTGCGTGTTTATTCATACATACTGGACACCACGTGATCCTCGTCATAAGAGATAGAAGACCAACATTGGACAGCTAAATCACAATGAGCTTCTGATAGCCTTAGGTAAGAACGCTTACGTTTAGTTCTGCATTCTCCACACGCGTGAGGACATTGGTTGTTTCTCACAGGTTCAATCTGACAATCCATCCCTTTGGTCTTGTTTACAAGGTCGGCGCAGAACTTCACATCTTCGTGATCACACTTGTCTGAAATCGTAATTTCAAAATTGAGTTATTTTTTTGTGGTATAATTTTGTTTTAATTGGGATTTATAGCCGCTTTCAATATTCTTTTACTTATATTACGGCTTGTCAGTTTATGGCAGGAGGAAACCCGCAACATCCGTAGCGCTGAATGTTGCAGTAAACCTGCGAGCACCGTCTGGTACTTTGGGTTCTAAAATACGCTACGACACATTTAGTTGGGGATTACTATCGTCAAACTTAAACATAGGACGTCATAGCTTGCTTTAGATTTACATTGAGTATGTTGATCAACACTGAAACTCTATTGATATAAACATATCAAGTAAGCCTTGCTATTGCTTTCTTCTCAAATAATTCTTACTGCAGTAGTAGTTTATTTCATATGTATAGAGTATTGAGGGTCGCACGCTCATATACATCTATAACGTTATAGAGAATATACAATATGTACAGTAAAAGGTGGTGATTTTCGGACCCGGACTTGCGATCTCTTTCCCGAACCCGGACCCAATTCCCGGCAATCTGATTGGCTCACGTGGTTAGGGTTAGGGTTAGGGTTATGGTTAAGAAAAATATTTTATTCAAATGGATCACGTGAGCCAATCAGATTTCCGGGAATTGGATCCGGGTTCGGTGAATAGACAGGTCCGAGTCCGGGTCAGTGGCCGGTAATAGATCTCATGTCATGTCATGTATTGATGGGTGGACAAAATATTTATTTGGGATGAATTCAGTACGTGAATCTGTTTGGGTATTACAATTTATACAGATGCGTTTGTATGTATTTGGGGGATACCCGTTACTTACATCCCTTGATACATAGTTGAATTTTCCAATCTAACATCTTAAGTAATGAGAACGAAAATCTATGATTCGCATCGCATAGTGTATTAATAGTATTTTCTAGAATATATTCTTTCGGAAAAGTAGACCATACCTTGTTCTCGTGCAAATTGAATCTAAGAGTTGCATGCTTATTTTTCGTATGAATACATAGAGATTAATACACGAGCTAGTGTGTCATATTGATTTTACGACACGAGTGATTCCAAAGTCAATACTTTCCGAGCGAGAGCGAGTGTGTTAATTTCTTTATTCTTTAACGTATTCTCATGTCGAAGTCAAATAGGGAGTGGCTGATGAATATATCCGCCCCTCCGCCCATCCGCCCATCCGACCGTACCAACCAATGAAACTATTACAATGAATGGTATGGGAAAAGTGAGGTGCAAGCCATGTAACCAGCCAATGAAAATCGTTCCAGGTGTTATGCACCACTGTAAGACATTTACGTCATGAGATCTTGAACCATATGTTTGATAAAGTTTAATATTACTTCCGATTTCATTATAAAGAAAAGTATATAAACATTTTGCATATTGTATGTTACACCCGTGGCCATATGTACATGCACCAAGTTCCAGTTGTCATTTGAGACCCAGCTAAATAATACTATTCTTGTCAGATTGCACATTATAACACTCATATCTATGTTCACGAATATTTACAACTCTTTGCAACATTTAACAATAACCAGAAAACAGACAGGATACTGTCCATATGCTCTACAATATAATTACAGGAATTGTTAACACCCATAAATCACTTATTTTAATTTTGATCTATGGTTGTAGTGCTCTCAAACCCCATATTTATGAATCATGGAACAGAATTGATCGGATGCTTCTGTGGACTAAGAATTCTACTACTGTATATGGCTATGGTTGTACCATGATTGTACTTACCACAAGCACCACAAGCAACACTACAAAAGTACCGTTCGTAGACAGGAGTTTTACACGCATCCTTGTACTTTGGGTCTGTGTCTATAAGATGACAAAATAGAGCTTCTGGTCTGGAACAATCCGCTAAAAGACAGAACAATCAATGAGCAGGAGGCTGTGCTGCCAAATGTATACGTAGAGCAAGAACGTTGAATTGCCTTTGTCTGGTACATGACTGTATGGCTTGAATTTATGTTAATAATATAAGTAATTATGTACATTCCTCAAAATATTGCCATCGTGTACAAACTTATACTATACATATCTACGGTTTTGTACTTTGACATCATAGCAATGCTACGACATCGCAATTGTAGCGATGACATCGCAATGGTTGAACAATCAAATATATGTTTGTCCACAGTAGATAACATATGCAAATGAGTAATTCATAACCAATCAGTGATTTCGAAAAGCGTTATCACCTGTAGAATAACATTGTTGTCCTACTGACATTATCTCCTGTGGGAGCCAGTATTTGGTGATAAATCAAAATATTCTGCTTTCTAAAATTATATTAGATTATTATTTTCTCAAAAATAATCATTTTACATTTCTTTTTTGAATGCTTTGTATTTTTATTATGTAGATGAATTTCACAATAAGAAACGTTACATCCAAGAAATGGAATTTAAAATCATACATTTTGCGGATAGCACTTAAACAGCTCTCTAATTTGATCAATACAAAACTGCACAAACAATCTCAAAAGAGTCTACATAGCTCGGTTCAAAGTTCACAAGCAAAGCGGCTATACATATATATATGCATTGGCAGGATCTCATTGGTTCCATAGCCAGGTGGTACCAAGCAAATCCTGAATATTGATGGTGGACAAACCAGATATTGAACGGTCATGTAAAAATACGAATGATGCTAAACTTTGAAGGTAAATTACGTGAAGCTGAAACGTAGTATAATGGTAGTAGTCTATCGTCATAAAAATATGGTAGTTTAGTCTTTAGAGCGCTGTAAGTATATCAATAAATAATTACCTTTATTTGGAACACAGACACAGAAACGTTTATCGAGAACCTCATTATCACCACATGTCCGAGTACAAGTATTATGGCCGGTACCTAAATTCCCTATAATAATAATAACAAGAAGAACAAGAAGAACAAGAAGAACAAGAATAACAACAATACATATTATGTATACAGTATTATTATTATTATTATTATTATTACCATTATTTTATTGCAATAGTATTCTATAATTATCATCGCTATGCACTGGGTATGTGAGTGTGTGCATGTGTATGTAGGAGTATGCCTGTATGTGGATCAAGTCTGTGTATATGTGTGCGTATGTGTTTGTGTGCATGTGTAT
>JAUTBT010059167.1:0-14953 GCA_032361225.1 Lepetodrilus schrolli | reverse complement strand
GTTCTACAAAGGTTCTGTATAGTCCAGTGTTATGTTCTACAAAGGTTCTGTATAGTCCAGTGTTATGTTCTACAAAGTGCAGGCTATCTGTGAACACCAATATCATGTTCCTATCTTTATTAGTTGCTGAGGTAAGTAGTTTGAACATGGTGAGGGTACATTTCAAAATACCAATGTTGACAAAATGTATAAACTATGTTTAATATATATTTATGTAATTAAAAGTCTGAAAATAGTTCTTAGATATATTCTACAAAATGTACTCTACCTGTTAATAGTAATATCATGGTCACATCATGACATTAATACATGCATTAATGTATATTATATAGAACATGTGTTACGCATCCAAACTCGTATTTTTGAGAAGCACACCACCGTGTAGATTGTTGTTGCGTATGGGTGAAATATTCCCGCTGCGACGTAAAGCACTAATTCATTCATTCATTCATTCATTCATTCATTCATTCATTCATTCATACTCTGTAGATTATTAAATAGCTATATTGAACTTTTTCGTTAAACAAATATTTGTTATAGAACATATTTTACGCACTTGATAATCTAGAACAACAATAATAATAATTAGGGGATAACGGTCTACTGTTTGTAATTTAGAGGTATCAATCATGAATTGATACCTCCTGAATTGAATTGAACACCGAATGCGTACCTCTAAATTACAAACAGTAGTGCCTTTATCCCCATTCTAACATGACTACACAAACTATGAAGTTCCACCGGAATATATTTTGATGTAATGCTGTAAGTTGTGATCTGGGCGAAATCCTCCGTCACTTGCCAATTTCATTGTGACGTCACAACTGGTTTACGGTTGTTGCACCACCCCTAAGCTACATAGTTATCGGGAGACAAGTTTAGCAGCTACATCACAATGAACAGAATTTTAAGCTTGACCATCTTCGAGTATGTACTTTTCAAGTCTGGAAATTTTCTACAACTCGATTCTTGTTGACAATACAATATGTGTTCGGAAAGATAAACTCGTTGTGCACTGATCACGAGGTACATGGATTGATTTACATCTAGACATAAGTCTATATAGACAGTATATAAACCATGTTCCTCACGAAACTGGTTGACAAACATATTATTGTGCACTTGTTGGTGATTTGGTTCCGAAATCACCAGTGTTTCATATCTTGCACAGTAGTGCATAACACCTGGAATGATTTTCATTGGCTGGTTACATGGCTTGCATCACAATTTCCAACGTCTGTCATCGTGATGGACGGTTTCATTGGTTGGTACGGTCGGGGTGGTGGGGGTATGTATTCATCCGCCACTCCCTATTTGACTTCCACATGAGAGTACGTTTAAGTTGTATGAATTTCATGATTCCAAAGTTAATATTTTCCTCGCTCTCACTCGGAAAGTGTTGTAAAATCATACTTTTTTGCAATGATGGGAAATGGTAATTTTTCATTGTGGGTTGGGGTATGCACTTTCCATACAGCATAACTTTGTTAAATAAAATACTTTTTTCAAACAATTTATGTGATCTAGTGTAGAAATGGAGCACTTGAGAAAACACAAAGTATGAAACACAACATTTTATTTGTTTATACAGGAGGGAAAAACTGGGGTCTTAATGAACCCTGCTCCATCACACACGGCTTAATTTTCAAATATCTCCAGACAGCACTCATCAATGTCTGATAGCATTGATTGAATGTCTGATAGCATTGATTGAATGTCTGATAGCATTGATTGAATGTCTGATAGCATTGATTGCACTTATACTATTACATATATGTGATTGTGTTATTTATCAAATTCCTGTTTTATCTCTAATTTCCATTTGTCCTCATAGCAACAAGAAGCTAGCGATGATGATGAAGATGAAGATGATGACAGTTATGAAGATGAATCAACGGAGGTCGACACATCCAGGACTGGTGCTTCTCGAAACAGATAGTGTTACCATAGTGCTGGTGATACTGGCTGTTACCATGGTGACATAGTGCTGGTGATATTGGCTGTTACCATGGTGACATAGTGCTGGTGATATTGGCTGTTACCATGGTGACATATAGTGCTGGTGATGTTGGCTGTTACCATGGTGACAAGAGTGTACATTACCATATCGTAAAGTACTAAATACTGAATTGAGATTGTATTCAGACCATATTCTTAATGAACACTGTGCACAAGTGGAATCTTTGATTACACTGGGGATAGTCAATAATTCAGCCAAGGAAAATCTTGAACTGAATTTTAGGCATGAGTTTGGTAACGTTTTTGTAAGTAAGTAAGGCCATATCAAATATCAGAGAGATAATGTTTTGTTTTATGCCACTGACGCATAGAAAATGTTAGAAAGGCAGTATGGTAAAGTTTAAATGTTACAAGGCAGTATGGTAAAGTTTAAATGCATAAACAAATATAGTATCTGGACATGTAGAATTCATTAGATTAACAAAATTTGTATAAAATGGCAATAAATAATATTTATAAGGTATATATTGTGTTATGAAATCTTTAAATGACAAACATTCAAATATGAAATGGAATGCGTTTTCAATGCTATTTTTATGCCGTATTTGCTACGATAGTGACACATGATATTCTTCACCAGCATCTACCCATCGGTTTATAATTGAATTATAACAGCTACACTTAAATTTGGCTAATGCATGTTTAAACATAGAGTGATAATGTTTTTAAAATATAATTCAACATTTATGGGTGGAATATTCATATAATCTAGAATTTGAAGGAAGACGTCATTGGCAATTCTGAATGTCATTGTCCTTTATGCACATTAATAATTTGGGATTTCCAACATCCTGCATGATCTAGGAATAGCCAAATCCAGACTGGAACATGGTACGTTTTACATTTGTAACCCATGAAGTTCTATAATTACAATCAAGATTATACAGCATAAGATATGACATTTTAGGAAATCTGTTATTCTCCATGTACAGTAGTTTTGTCCAATAAGAGATACACTTTATGAAGTATGTGACATAAAGTGAATTCCTCCCACATTCTCCAAGTATAGCAGCATTTGGTATCGACATGAGCAAGCAGTGTTCTCTTGAAATACTTAGTCTGTACTTCTCTTCATTGAAATACCTACTTAGTCTGTACTTCTCTTCATTGAAATACCTACTTAGTCTGTACTTCTCTTCATTGAAATACTTAGTCTGTACTTCTCTTCATTGAAATACTTAGTCTGTACTTCTCTTCATTGAAATACTTAGTCTGTATTCTCTTCATTGAAATACCTCCATACGTTACAGTTGGCATAAGTAGAAAGTCCTCCAGCTGTTTCAGATAGAAGTCCACCACACCTGGCAGGAATGTTATAAATATAATATATAAACCACATGCTTTCTTAGCTTGTTGTGATAAAGTTAATGTTGCTTTTGTCCATTTACCTTTTCAGAGTAAACATCATACCTAAGTATTTATAGAAGGGCTATAGAAAAGAAAAGTTGTTAAACCGTTTAAACTGCATATTTTGTAAATAATGAGCAAAAGTATGTCATTTTCTACAAGGGCGGAACATTGTTGCCATCGATGACAATCAGTACAGTCTCTGGATTTGACTATTTCTGTTTTGAATGTTAGTAGCCATATTGTCATGTAGGCGACATTTTATATCTGACATGGCCTTAGATTTTGATATTTTACAAAAACATACCAAATCCATGCCCAAATTCTATGACTCTCCCCAGCTAAATTAGTGACTATGCATGGAGTACTGGAAGTTTCCGCTTGTACTTTGTGAATGAAGCCAATGACCAATATGAATGAACGATTCCGTCCCGTTGATAATTGATGTTAGTTTTACATATAGCTGATGGTGCAAATAGAAGCCTATTTCTGAGCACTCTATGACAACTGTAAAACAGGTATTATTCACGTATATTGCCCATGAACGATTCCGTCCAGTTGATAATTGATGCCAGGCTCCCGGGGCAGCATTTGAACCAATGTTTGCGAAAGTTGCCTTTCTGACGCAATATTGATAGGATGCGCTTCTGTAGAGTGGCAATGCAGTTACCATCCTTGGTCCGTCAGTACCAGCTGATGCTCACATGTTGCGGGTTTCCTCCTGCCCTAAACTGACAAGTCGTGATATAAGTGAAAGAATCTTGAAAGCGACTCTAAACCCTAATTTAAAAAAAATCAACAACAAAATCACATGACACAGATGGACCAATATCTCGAAGGAATACGGAGTTTTTCCCCCAGGCCACGCCCCATACCGCCCCTAACCCGCCCCCTCATTACCTCTCCTTGAGATAATGACAATAAAATCATTATATTTACAACGTATTGATTAATATTATATTTATTTCATATTTAATTCGTACCTTTCTCTTGATCTGAGTCCGAGTCGGCTTTCTCGGCGTCCCCGCCCACCTCTTGCTCCTCCGCCCGGACACACATCCGACTTGGAGGTTCCAGACATTGCTGAAACCAGTCTGAAACCGGATGTAAAAGTCGTCCTTTAAATTTCAGTATGAATGTTGAGTAATTAGAATAGTTCTTGTATATTTATACAATTTGTGTTGATTTATGTACAATTTTCGGATATATAATTATCAAATATTAATATCACAACAATTTGTGTTTCTCAATTTTTTTAATGCACATTTAGTACAATATTCTTTAGTATTACTGATCTACAATTAATAATTGCGTACCCTAACGAAGCTCAATTTTCCACATTTATTTAATCTATGTGAAATATACTACACATCTTCGGCATCGCAGGAATATTCACAATATATGTAAAATAATAATACTCTACAATCATTATGCCCGTACTATGGTGAATTCAATTACAGTTAATTCAGCCATAGGCCTAAATTTAGTTCACAGCAGTAGACACAGCTAATGTCTAAAGTATCGCAACATTACAAAATAACTATAACTTTAATTTGTATACGTTGTATTTGGTTTATGACCTTAAACCTCTGTACAATATCAATCCTTCAGGTATACAACGATACTGTTTTACGACATTTATTTCCTGAATTTGGAATGCGGAGACCGTTTACATCAACCACCCGCTTGTCCATCAATGGTTGCTTAGTGACCTAACGACCTGACGACCACATAACGACAGGTGCCGGGGTAACCGTGACGTTCGTAACCAACGTGTCCTTAAAGTGGAAGTACCGGTGTGTACTTATTATAATTTGTATCTAATTTTAGAATTGTAACACCTTGATCGTGTAGATAAATAAATAAAGTATTGAAAACCAGTGCGACATGCGGAAAATGTAGCTTGTTGCCCAATATATTTGTGAACATACTTTCAGGTAATAATATGTTTGACCATGAACTTTGTCAATAAACCGTGATTGTATACTTTTAATGCAGAAGTTCTGCCATACCTAAATTTGCTACAAATATTGTTAGCTTAGTTGTATGCCTGTAGAGTGCCAAATTTTGATTGCAGTATTCAACAACCATGGGACATTCAACTGTACATAACCAATAACAAAAGAGTAATAAATAAATGTATTTTAGAAAATTGTAATCGGTAGTGACGAGATGAATGGTATAAACACTGCAGTGAAGACAACAACTTCCGGTACTACTGAATCCGCTGTGAACCACGATGCCGACCAGCACTTTCCTAAGTTCATCGTACAATTGTTTGATCAATTTGATACATCACGTTAAAGATTTACGAAGTTTCAGAGTTGTACCAGGTGTTTGTGTTTGTTGATTAATTGAATATATTCTGTTTTGACTTCTATTTGTCCTTACAACTATTGCAACTATTACAACTCGTGAAAATACCTTCTTGCCAACGTCATGTATACGAGAGATACATGCTAATTCACTAGACATATGAACTTTCCTCTATTTACGCTATTAGAAAACAGTGTGTGTCGGTATTACTGATATTGACAGAGACAGAGAGGAAAATAGTCAAACAGACAGAAAATTATATTAGCGCAAGTGTACAGAGGCCTACAGAGGCCTATGAACATACAAAACTAAATATTACGTCGAGGTTGGATATATTGTTAAATAATTCTAAGCTGAAATCCTTCGTAGATATATCTAACTAATCGTTTAATACACTTTAATTTCTTAGCAGACGGGGCGATATATAATATTAAATTTATAAGAAAGAGTATGCCCTATGTGTGATAATGGCGTAGAAGGCGAATTTCATGTTTTATTTACTTGCTTCGCCTATGATAATATTATAAATTGTCTGTTTAGTAAGGTTAAATGTTTTATTTCAAAATATGATCTTTTAATTGATTACGATACTTTGTATACAATATATCAATTTGCTATTTATTCTATTATTTTTAGTTACACTACACCTGATATTTGAAGACAAAAAGCAATTTTGACCAGAGTTTCAAATCGTATTACTAAAATATGGCGAATTTTCTTTGAGGTGACATTCTTCGTGAAGTGAAATATTGTTATTATTAGTTTTAAAACGGATACTATTAATTTACATTTAAAACATAAAAACAATTATTGCTTATATTCTTTAATATGATTTCCTTACGAGTTAAAGTCCCTTTTATAGTGCACTCGCTACCAAATGATGCAATATTATCATACATTGTGCGCGCAAACCACTGCCACACAGAGACAGACAATATATGTATGTGCATTTATGTTTGAGCATTAATTGCATTATTAATTCAATTATTAATATAATCCTTGACAAAGACATTGAAGAGTCAATGATTGTAAAACGTGTAAAATCAAATCATTAAACAAGACACACAATAGTGGTACCAACGTCCTTGACGATAAATATATATAAATATAGCCTAACTATATAAATATAGCCTAACTATATAAATATAGCCTAACTATATAAATATAGCCTAACTATATAATCTGTATACAGCGTTAACAATAACTTGATGTTACAGTTGACGTATCACACACCACAATTAAATAATCTCACTTTCATACTACTACTACTACTACTACTACTACTACTACTACTACTACTACTACTATCATCATTATGCATTGGAATAACCATTACTATTTCTATTTTCTACATGTCAATAAAATATCGGTGTCATTTCTTTGTTCGATTCAGGTCAAATCGGAGAGAAACCCCCCCCTACACACACACATTTATAGTTCCACGAGGGAGCGTTGTCGAGACATACTGATACACCGTTACTTTTCCCCCTCTTTCATTGAAGAGTACGCCCTCATGCGGGGTAACTCTCCTTGCCTTCACAAAAGAACTAGCGGTTTTATGACATTCCAAACTCGAATCCTAGCAGTTGCCGGGATACCATGAGCTCAATGAAACAGAACTGCATAGAGTGCATTATAAAGCTCCGTATCCACACGAAACTATTCGGTATTATTGTTAGTCAGTTCTGCTTTGAATTTGGGTTCACGCTACTGTCTATTGGTGTTTTGATATCGTCACTCTGAAAGAAATATTATTATAAATGCATTTTTATCGTAGGATTATTTTTTTAATGAATTAATGCTCTCCGATATTTGACAGTTTGTCTGTCAGATGAAGAATCATATTAAATACAAATCGGTTATGAATTACCTCTAATTGTCATTACGATACCGCTGACTTATTGCGGTCGACATTTTCCTGGTGTTTATCTCGCACAAATTAATATAATTTCTTAAGCACTGTCCCCCTTAAATTATCAAGTAGAATGACATCATGAACATATTGCTCGACTTTAGTGAAAATAAGCCATAATATTATTATCAATTTATCCAATTATCAAAGTATAAAACCGAATAATGTTTATACTTGGATTAATGATTTTATCAATGCATTATTTAATTTAGTTTCTAACCCCGATGAAGTAAGATTATAAGCGTTATAATATATTTTTTAAATATTATATTCGTGCGGAAAAATGTACATGTGAATACAAATATTGTACATAACATTATAATTCATATTCAGATAATAGCCACGGATATCTGGCATATGCATTCTATTATTCCCTATGGAAATGTCGTTCATTGAAGGATACACATCATCCGTCAATGTGCCAATACTGACCTACAAATAGTAGAGAATAGTTCATTAGTAGTAGTATTTATTTATTATTTTTAAATTGGGGTTTTAAGTCGCTTAGTAGTAGTAGTAGTAGAAGTACTAGTATTAGTATTATTAGTATTATTAGTAGTAGTAGTAGTAGTAGTAGTAGTAGTAGTAGTAGTAGTAGTAGTAGTAGTTGGCTTATAACTATTTCTAAGCATTCATAATATTTATCAATTGGAGATTGTTTTAATAATGTTGCTGTAAATTGGATTACAAAGATTACGATGTTTTTCTCAATTTATCTCGGTTTGGATCTGTTAATCATTTATTTAATTTCAAGTATAAATTCACACGCATACACATTTTAATTTAAGATTTAATTAAAATAAGACTCCGAACTCATTCATGCGATAACGTCATAGTCCATTGATGAATAAAATATGCGCAACTATCAACAGTGCTACTGAAATAGCGTCCATATAGAAAAGTTTAATTTTTCAGTTTAGACTTTCGTTCATGTTATATCTGTGATGCAGAATAACTTGTAGTATGATTATGATAAATATTTTCAGTTGGTTTAGTTTCTTGTATATCGTATCAGTAAAACATCACACTGATAAATAATGTATTGATAAAATCATTAATCCAAGTTTTAAAATTATTCGGTTTTATACTTTGATAATTTGATAATTTGATACTAATATTATGGCTTATTTTCACTAATGTCGAGCAATATGTTCATGATGTCATTCTACTTGATAATTTAAGGGGGACAAGGAGGAACATTTAGTGATACACGTTTCATTCAACGCATTCATATACCATGGCCGTTACAATGTACAGCAAATTCCCCGGGTGAAATAAGTTCTATTATTGTTATTATTACTAACTGATAATAAACTCAATAATATTATTAGGCGGATCTGACAACAACAGACACAAAAATATAAAAAATAAAAGACAAACCATTCTATTTCTTCTTAAGATATTTATAAATCTGAACACACCGGCCTTTAAATACACCAAACCGTACGCATAGTCCTCTATTGAAGGTATCCGACGGAGGCTTCAACGTTAGACGGTAATTCCAATATTGGATGTTTGGACTGTACCCTGCTTCTAAATCAGCGTATTTTTCAATGCACCCGCCCCCCTGCAAGGAAGTTTTTCTGTCTTACCTCCACGTTCGACTCCGTCTCCTAGAGGCTCCATTCAGCCTGAGATTGGTCGTCTAGGCGCAGCTACTCCACAGCACGTACGTTTCTCAGCGACACGTACACCAGTAGGAAGAATCCGCTGGCTCTCTTGTCTCCCCTAGATTCCTATCTGATTGCTCATATCCAGGATCCATTCATGACCAAACAACTCAGTTCCTCCGGAGCTCCTTCCTTTTTTTTTTCTGTCGTAAGCGCATTCTGACCGCCGCGCCGTATCTACCAATCAGAGGACAGAGTGCCTGGTATTGGGGCGTGACTTATTGTAACTTTGGACCATACACTAAACATATGCTTATAGCTCGTTCCGCGTTATAATATTATTTGTCGAACTCGCATCTCCGAACATCTCGCAATTAAGTCTTGACTTTTAAATACCGAATGACGGGGCGACAATCACATGGTATTGAAGGATTGATTCCCCGCGGTGTTGTAAATCTAGACAGTGTTTGGTGCGTGTTTCCTACCATTCATCAAGACCCTGAACCGTGTCGATTTATATGCAATTTATCAAGGCTATCAAGACTTAGTCAAACACTTTCTCTACGTGCTCCAATGGAGCTGGAATAGGTATCTTACACTAACTGGATTAAAAAAGGTGCACGAATCTATTGTTGGTCATACACCGTGAAACTACTTGGCGATGGGGTGTATACGGTCCGGGACCAGTTACCGTACACAAATAAGTTAATAGCTGACAAACTTTAGTTTGAGTCTGGCGATGGGTGTGTACTGTATAGTAGGTCTATACGGTCCGGGACCAGTTACACAAATAAGTTATTAGCTGACACACTTTAGTTTGAGTCTGGCGATGGGTGTGTACTGTATAGTAGGTCTATACGGTCCGGAACCCGTCACACAAATATGTTATTAGCTGACAAACTTTAGTTTGAGTCTGGCGATGGGTGTGTACTGTATCGTAGGTCTATACGGTCCGGGACCAGTTACACAAATAAGTTATTAGCTGACAAACTTTAGTTTGAGTCTGGCGATGGGTGTGTACTGTATAGTAGGTATATACGGTCCGGGATCCGTCACACAAATAAATTATTAGCTGACAAACTTTAGTTTGAGTATGGTGATGGGTGTGTACTGTATAGTAGGTTTATACGGTCCGGGACCCGTCACACAAATAAGTTATTAGCTGACAAACTTTAGTTTGAGTCTGGCGATGGGTGTGCACTGCATAGTAGGTCTATACGGTCCGGGACCCGTCACACAAATAAGTTATTAGATGACAAACTTTAGTTTGAGTCTGGCGATGGGTGTGTACTGTATAGTAGGTCTATACGGTCTGGAACCCGTCACACAAATAAGTTATTAGCTGACAAACTTTAGTTTGAGTCTGGCGATGGGTGATTACTGTATAGTAGGTCTATACGGTCCGGGACCCGTCACACAAATAAGTTATTAGCTGACAAACTTTAGTTTGAGTCTGGCGATGGGTGTGTCTAGTAGGTCTATACGGTCCGGGACCCGTAACACAAATACGTTATTAGCTGACAAACTTTAGTTTGAGTCTGGCGATGGGTGTGTACTGTATAGTAGGTCTATACGGTCCGGGACCCGTCACATAAATAAGTTATTAGCTGACAAACCTATTCCAAACAATAACCAAACATCAAGAACATAGAGAAACACTAAGGTATGGTAATATTGACATAACATCTCCACAATTTTATAATTGATCTTAGAATTCATACATTTAGACAACGTATCAATCAATCATCAACGGTCAAGGACATGGAATTAATTATACGCAATTTAAATAATATTTCCTTACACTTTAAATAGCATGTCTAGAGAAATATATTAATACACAATGCTTAGCAAAATATATAGAGGAAAAATACATAAAATGGTAATCATTAGTCAATTAACCCTTTACCTTTTGAACCGACCTTTATACACGCACGAAAATCAATACTAGACTGGGGAAATGTAGTGGTAGATGGCTGCACAATGTTACTAACTAATATTAAACCGTATTACAGAATGTTGCATCCTTAAAAATATAGTTCACTCGATTCCCGGCATTGTCTTGCATGTTAGCAAGTGTGTATATGTGTATTCTTGTAGATTCTTTAAAAATATATGATTGTGAAAAAATACCCCCCAAAAAAACAAAAAAACCAAACCAAAGTACAAAAAATACAAAGAAAACCAAACAACAACACTGATTTATTCCCTCACTGTTCATATACATGTTCATTAAATTAGAAAAAAATAAAACACCTAATAAATTAATAATATACTATCATTTGAAATACGATGAAATTAATATTGAAGCTATTAAAAACTGTTGCCGATTGTATGTTCGTTTTCCCGGTAAAAGTGAAATTGAGGTCTATTCTAAATTGTATAATACGTTTCATTATAATAATAATAATAATAATAATAATAATAATAATAATAGTAAGTGTATTTATATATCGCCAAATTCCATTCGCTAAGCGTATGCTCAATGCGTCAATTGTCCATGTGATGCAGCGGATATAACTGTGAACACACTATTATGAAATACATATAACAGCTCATTTATTTTTCGAAAAATCGACCTAGAGCAACTGGTTCTCAGAGTTGACGATATTAATGATATCGCTAATTCCAACCCCCAAACAAATCTCTCTTTTATAAATCATGATTATGCCATTCGGCTTTGATTTCGTGAATAGTGCATTCTTTGCGTGAATCCTATCACCCTCACTTTCGACACGCTGTTTTTGGTCTTTGGTGCCTTTAGAGATCAGCTGCTCAAATTTATTAGTTTAAAAGTATTTGTTACATCTTGTTAGATCTCGATGGCATCTACTAGGAAATATTTATAACGTTGTGTTTTTTTTGGGGTTTTTTTTGGCTATAGATATCAGGAAATATTGTACTATGTTATGCATACATTTCAAAATTTTCGACAGCATGCCGCCCAAACCCCACTGGATAACGGGTTCTAAAAGTGTACAGTTTTTTATCAGTAGACATCAGAAAATTGTATTTCATTATGCTTATATTAAAGATTTTCATAGAGCATAACTCAGTCGGAACAAGTAGATTACTAGGATAATAGGTCATTGACATTCAATAGTCATACCTATTGCATTAATATTAACATATAACATGAAGAATATTTCTTCACACATATGTACAGATTGAGACACCACCTGCAAATAGGTTTGGATCCGCCACCGACATAATTGTATTGCGATATCCAAATTCACGATTCAGTTATTGTTTTCTTTGTGTGATATTATGTGCGTCTGAAACAAACCTTCCTGTGGCAGGTGCTGTTTGGTGCGTCATACACTTAACACTCGATCGTCGTCTTCTTATTTCCGTAACCTTTTACTTAATATTATTATTTTATTTATTTCTTAGAAACAAATCACATAAAATGATCACCGCTATCGATAGAGAATTATGCCTCTAGATCTACTTTTCTCTATTCAATAAAATTAATGTATCCATGGGCGTAGCTTCCTATACACAGACTAAGTGTACTAATGTGAGTACAATTTCTAAAAATACATAAATTAAAATTATGTAATTTGTTAATTGTATTTAATTATTTAACCAACTTAAGATTACATATGTTAGGTCAATGCTACATTATACATATGATTATTTGTGAAAGAAATAGCTTTCATGTAGCATGTTAAGTAATATTAATCTACTAACATGCATATTTCAAATAGGGATGAATAGCGCATGTCGATGGCCTGTGCCATTAATAGTTATCTACTGGTTCCGACAGAGGCAAGCTCTCTGGTAATTTTAAATACAAGCATAATGAAATACGATTTTCTGGTATCTACAGAACAAAACGCATCATGTTTAGCACGCGTTATCCCGTGGGGTGGCATGCTCCCGAAAATTCGAAAAGTGGGTATAATAAAATCTGAATTAATGGCATCGGTAAAGATATTGACAGAATTGACCACCTATGTGTCACCACCGACAATTTTGAAGTATAAGCATAATAATAAAATACGATTTCCTGGTCTCTACCCGTTATTCAGTGGGGTGTGGGTGGCATTCTCTCGATTTTTTTAAAAATGTAGGCATAACAAAGTACAATTTCCTGATATCTATACCAAAGAAACCCACAATGTTATATAGTGTGGTCTGGGGATGTGCTCTCCCCCCCCCCCTCCAGATCCACCGTTGGTGTGTGTGTGTGTGTGTGTATGTGTGTGTGTGTGTACGTGTAGATATGTGTGTGTGTGTGTGTGTATGTGTGTGTGTGTACGTGTAGATATGTGTGTGTGTGTGTGTATGTGTGTGTAGATATGTGTGTGTGTGTGTGTGTGTGTGTGTGCATGCATGTGTGTATATATATATCTCTCTACTTCCTCCCTCTCTCTCTCTCTCTCTCTCTCTTTCTCTCTCTAATGCCATTAAACACCAGAAGAAAAAAATAACTCACAGTGTCAGGGGGAAAAGTGTATACTAGTATAACATCGTAGTTTCATTTAAGTATATAGCGCCAGTTCCCCACTATAACAACGGCAATAGAATAGAATTTGTTTTACGTATATAGGGCCAGTTTCTAACTATTATAACGACAACATAATTAACAGAAGAAGACTACATATTGTATCTTCAAACAATGACAAATATGAGTGGTGTATGTCACACCACCATATATACATACATACATACAGCCTATACTAGAAGTATATAGGCCCGTGTTATAAGCCGAATTCGTTATGCACTATCATACGTAGCGATCTCATCTGATATCCTGGGCAAGCACCTATAGGTTTGGGAGTACGCGTAGAGCAGTACCGCAAGTCAAAGCATGCAATAGACCGGTATCACATACTCGGTGATATTACTAGCATGGCTAAATGTTCCATTGTGCTCGTACAGCTGTCTACAATATTAACGGTATGCTTGTATCAATAATACCCTACCGTCTTAAGATCTTTATCCTGTAAAACATGTTATACGTTGGCCTGTCGTAACGATTCGATGACTTTACATGTAGGCCTACATACAACAAAACATATACAATTATTATAGGTTAACATTATGGAATGCTTTTACCATGTTGGAGGAGGAGATTTTGCTACTCCAAATTTATTAGGAAAGATTAATTATATTATGGTTTATCACCCAATACTGTCTTTTCGCTGTAGATATCGCTTTCAAATAGCATGCGATATCTACAGCAGTAGATATTGTTTGACCCAATTCTTGGTTTATTTGATTGTTTATTTGATTGTTATATCATTGTGATGTCATGCCGTAGATATCGCTTGATCCAAGTATTTGATTATTCAACCATTGTGATGTCATCACTACATTTGTGATGTCGTATGTCACTATGATGTCACAGTGCAAATGCACAAGAGCCTAAAGATTTGACTTCACAGTAGCATCTTTACGATGTGACATTTTCTTCTTTAATGATTTTTAAATGATATATTTGGTGATAAATAGAATCTCACCCTCGTGTCTTGGAAGCCTCGGATCTAATAACTTTTACGACTCGTGTTGATATATTTGATATTCCAAGACACTTGGGTGAGATTCTCTATTTATCATCTAATGGAAAGCTGAATATGCAGATTATTTACACTGTCTTTGCTATTTGTTTTAAAATAATGTTGAATTTTGCCAAATAATATGTGCATACATATAAAATAATATATATCTAGTATTTATTAAAATGTTACCAATATACCTTGAAATAACCAGTAATAAGAATGCAATTCAAGTAAGTTTACGAGAA
>JAUTBT010059156.1:0-14953 GCA_032361225.1 Lepetodrilus schrolli | reverse complement strand
CACACACACTCACACTCACACACACACACACACACTCACAAACACACACACACACACTAACACACACACACACACACTCACACACACACACACACACACTCACACACACACACACACACACACTCACACACACACACACACTCACACTCACACACACACACTCACACACACACTCACACACTCACACACACACACACACACACACACACACACACACACACACCGGGGAAAACGATTACTAGTATACATACATGTACTGGACAAGACCAGCATGCTAAAATATGTATAATGAGAAAATAATTATGCTAAACTATGTATTAGAGAAAATGAGTATGCTTAACTATGTATTAGAGAAAATGAGTATGCTAAAATATGTATTGGGTGAAAACGAGCATGCTAAAATATGTATAGGAGAAAACGATTATACTAAAATATGTAATGGAAAATACCGTTTAGGCTTACGATTTATTACTGCAGAAATTCTTCTTTCAAGACTTGCATGCTTTTATAGGGAACACATATAATTCACCCACTACTTACTAACAGCAAGTGCACGATTTCAATAGTAAATTATTCAATTGCGAGGCTACACCTCAAATAACTGCACGAGATATTTTCTAATATAATAGGCTCTAAAACGCAATTCAGAATTCTATAATTACCCCAAACCACAGAACAGAATGTCCTCATATGTTGATATCCTTTCGTTGTACCGCAGTCAAATATTTGTGATGTGAGTTCACGTCATGAATATAAATTAACATCTTGCCATGGGCGCGGTTTAGGTAAATAATATGCTATTGAGATTATTCATAGCATTGACATCAACATTTGAAAGTGTGATTAGACGTTTTGTTGTTGTGGATTTACAGGATTTAGTTTCACAGGGGGGCCAATCGTTTTCCAGACATGGTAGGAAACATGTAAATAAATAAGTAGGAGCAGTAAAAAGAAGAATGCTGTGACATGGCGAATTTCTATGTTAAAAGAAGCACTTACTGTCTTAATAGACGTCGTTATGTTATTACATTGCCAGTTTAAAAGATAAATTACAAAATAAACGTAGTTAGTTTAGTTTATTCAGGATTTAGCATTTGCATGTAAAATAGCGATATTGGTGCAATTGAATGACTGAGATGGTTGAGTCGGTTTTATCTGCACATTATGAAAACTGTCGCGGTATGTAATAAATACACAAGCAAACAAGGTTAGATGTTCTGTTAGGGGTCCGATCCAGGAGACTTAACAACGCGGATGCTCAAAAACAAACCAGGACACCCGAGAAGAACGTGTCCTGCCATGATGCTCTCTGGTCCTGTTAGGATCCCGGAACACTACAACTAACTTTTTTGTTGTTGCTGTGATAACATGTGATTTATCTAATCGGCTGCTAATTTATAATGTGTCACCATAACATTTTCCTACAAATATAATTTGTCTATATGTGAGACATTAATTAATTTACCTGTCTGTCTGTCTGTCTCTCTGTCTGTAAGTCCAAACTATCAAACCATTTACTGAGCCTATGCGAGAAAGGAAACGTTTTAGAGAAATACATGTTTTGATTATTAAAAAAACCCCAAACAAACAAAATACATAATATATAGATATTCATCTATTAAAAGAAATAACTCAATTTTCAAAGAGTAATTTTCACCATACATAAACTATTTACTTCCATCACTTAAGACCTCTTCACTACTATTTGATTAAATCATTGATCACAGTAAAGCAGGAAACCAATATTTATGTTAATTCTACAAAGGAATGCAACAGTGTTATTTTGAAATAAGCAAATATTTCAACAGCAGTCTTATGTCGATGTTCAATATTCGTTTGTGATACCAGTAGACGGATAGTGGGTTTATCAAGTACGCCATGACTTGAGAGTCATATATAGCCGATAAATCAAGGATGACAACCATAGACCATACATACAGACATTACAGTAAAACCCGGAATTTCTGGCTTACATGGTACAGTCTCTCGCGCTACCACTGCGCTAATCCCATGTATAATCCGTTGCATCTCTAACAGTATCTATCGAATACGTTAGCTTTCGGCCCCACTTTCTCGACTGAAATACACACTATTACCACAATATTACAACACTGTGCTAACAAGGGTTTCTTCAAGACCTCGGGGACTTAAACCATGAATACATTTACTCGTCTTGGGACATAGATCCATATTATAGCCATGCTTCAGATTATCGGAATGCAACCGAAGCCAAATTTCATCTGATAAGACAACAATGTGTCGCATACCATTATGCTAACACGTGTCGGTGTAATGAATAAATTAAAGCGTAAGGAGTTCATCTTACGTATGGACGTATTTGTGATAATAGTACGTTTTGTATACACGGTGCAAACACACTACACGAGTGCTGTTGACAATCAACCGAAACACGATACATACATCCGTCTATGGTCTTTTTTTTTTTAAAGAAAGAAAAATAGTAGAGTACGCCGTCAAATTTAGACGTGTACGAAATGACAGTTACTACATGTAGCCTACGCTAAAAGTGCGTTGACCGGGTCCTGTCTGTTGATTTTAGCGCAGTGCATATCGTAACAGGCTAGTAAAACCAGCTAGTACTAGATCTCGGGAAAAGATTTTAGAACGAGGCAGAGTGAGTTGCCTTTCCGTGTGTCTATATATTAAACTAACTAACCAAAGTACGAGTAATTAATTAACTAGCTGTTAACAACCACAGTATATAACATCCTATATGCAGACAGATTCTGAAAGTCACGATCACAGAAGGAGATAATGCGATCGACAAACTTATTGGTGGGACGAATTTGATCGGACTGAGTAAGAGTGCCGACGATAGCGCTTTGATATTTCTCTGCAACGAAACATGTGGGTTTGATGGCAAGGGATCTAACGAGTAAGCGGAGTTAGATCATGTGGCCTAGGCAAGATGGAATGTATACTTGGTTAATACAGTACTTTCAGGCCTCAAAGTTAATTTTTTTTTTCTCCAAGGAACCATTTGGCTCCTGCAGATCCAGAAACACTTAAAATAAGTGAAATACTGGTCGCTAAATTCAAAATTAGGTCGCCATGGCTCCTAAATTAGTCGCTTAATTGAGCCCTGTATGGACAAGCCTTTGAATACCTATTTTCTGTTAAATTACCCGAGGCTCATGAAATTATCTAAGAACACTGCATATAGTGTAATAGCAAGGAATTAATGAATGGAATGTGAGTGGAAATGATGATGATAATGTAGAAAATATTTGTTGTTGATATTTTGAATAATTTATTATTTGCAACTGACACTACAATGATGATCACCATGACAATATTCTCAATGGTTAAAACCACTACTCATAGTAGACAGTCAACATGTTTTAGACTAATTATCCAGAAAACATTTAGCAATGTCTGTCCAACTGGTTACCATAGTAACTGAGTATTTTGAACAGTTGTTGTAAATGGAGGTGAAAGTCAATGACCTTTGACCTGTGTTCACAAAGCTGTGACAACTGAAGATGTAATATTACATGGCTTTAGAAGCCAGCTCAGTGCTGCCCTCTATCAGAATCTAGTCAGCATTGTTAGCGTTAACGACTTTGTCCTTGAAAAAGACAGGTGTGTCTGTGACAAACTTACAAATGGTTTTATAACTTCACATATATTTTTCATTTCTGTATACCAGTATACAGTGCAGTATCTAAATAGTTTATTGATTTTCATCAGCTACTATCACTGAATTTGATCATTTAAATAGAAAAACAGTGAATAATTGAAGATATATTCATAAAGTTCAGAGTTGGGCCGACTAATAACTTTATGTGAAATCTGAAACTTCATAGCAATAGTAAAGCCATACATCTTTAATCTTTAATAAATGAATAATCATAAATACATAATAACTAGTCTGCTGGTATTTAATTACAATAACAATTTGTCATACACATGTAATTGTACTTTTTATACATAATTGCATTTATAAAATAATAAAATGTAATGTTATTTTGGCATTAATTGTTATTAACTCAGTAGTTTTATACATAATTGCATTTATAAAATAATAATATAGTCATTGCATCAAATGACATTGACACTTGAAAAATATCAATGTTCGAGGGAACTGCTTCATCACACATTTCAAATGATAACTGAAACATTATTGTTTTATTGCACCTGTCTGACCCAGACAAAGTGGATATTATTATTGTTGGTAATGTCTGCATCAATCACCGTGCATAATCCGACCACCCTCAACGCTAACACACCTGTCTGGCACTAATTGGAAAACTTACCTGCAACAGCTGTTTACGTTTTACAGGTGAATCTAAGAATGCAAGATTACATCAAGACAGATATTTACGCAAATAATTCACCAGAAACTCAGTATTCAAAGTGTTGTCGGAGAAACATGGTTTGAACTGCCCGCTATCTCAGTTTCCGTCTCGCTGTCGTTTAATCGACCTCGTTCTAGCCTATGGCAAACGTCGAAACACACCTGGGAAACTAGTCACGTCTGACTCATCCAATATGTTTGAATATGGCGCCGAGCACGAACTAGTTTTTTTCTTTTTTTGCAAGCGGAAATGGATGGTTGAATGCTATAGTTTACTGAGGTAATTACGCGAAATACCGGCCTTGTTACCCCATTATAACTTTCCCGGGGCAATGGCGTTTGTTATTATGTATTTTGTCATGGTTGTCAACTGCATCTACTGGTCAGTGATCGGGATCGTGATCAAAAACAGCACGTGAGTGCAAAGGTCACGAGAGCGCAATACGTTAATATTCAACATGTGCACGAGAGGTCACGACACCCTTAAATAACAATGAATCTATTTAGAAAGCTGCATACGTGAATATTGCTTTATTGTGAACTTGAAGTGATGTATTTGCTTTTAAATTCATCCAAACATAAAAGAAATTATGAGAATAAAAATCACTGTAACTACTCTTATCAATATCGTACCGGTAATATCATTACGTAAATAATTGCATCAAACTCAGTTTATAAGTTTGTGTTAGTTTTCTATTAGTATCTCACCCGTATTGCCATGCAAATTTAACGAAACACTCATAAAATATTACTCATGGACATTATATGAAGCACTCATAAAATATTCATGTATTTTGCTATGGAATATCATAGTCGAGTTTCTTTTCTTATGTACTACAGATGTACTACAGACCTTCTTATGTACAATATAATACTCGCACCCAACTCATATGTTATCTATGTGTTTATATGTTATAAACTCCAAATCAATAGTATTTAGTTGCGCAAATTAATTATTTGTTTATGACTAGTCATGTTATTATATTTATTGAAATTTAATACAACTAAATTAATGTTTACAGAAGACTCTTTCATGTACTAGTATCCCCTGTACAACTTAATTAGATTTAATTCTTCAACATTCCATCAACATTCCATCAACATTCCATCAGCATTCTGCAGTACTACTATATTTGTTTTTCATTTTGTTTTAGAAGAAAACACTGGATTTCCTCCAATGATGGCTGTCTGTTGTTCATGTTCCTGGATGCAGTCTGTAGTGTTTATAGATCATCAACATGGTGGCACAGATCTTACCAACACGGTCTGTAGTGTTGGTAGACATCAACATGGTGGCACAGATCTTACCTACACGGTCTGTAGTGTTGATAGACCATCAACATGGTGGCAAAGATCTTACTAACACGGTCTGTAGTGTTGGTAGACCATCAACATGGTGGCACAGATCTTACCAACACGGTCTGTAGTGTTGGTAGACCATCAACATGGTGGCAAATATCTTACCAACATGGTCTGTAGTGTTGGTAGACCATCAACAAAGTGGCACAGATCTTACCAACATGGTCTGTAGTGTTGATAGACATCAACATGGTGGCACATATCTTACCAACACGGTCTGTAGTGTTGGTAGACCATCAACATGGTGGCAAAGATCTTACCAACATGGTCTGTAGTGTTGGTAGACCATCAACAAAATGGCACAGATCTTACCAACATGGTCTGTAGTGTTGATAGACCATCAATATGGTGGCACAGATCTTACCAACATGGTCTGTAGTGTTGATAGACCATCAATATGGTGGCACAGATCTTACCAACACAGTCATAGACCACCAAAATGGAAAGTGGTTGCACAGACCTCACCAACTGGGTATGTAGTGTTTTTAACCATTAACATGGAGAGTGGTTGCACAAGCCTCACCAATATAGTATGTAGTGTTTTACACCATTAACATGGAGAGTGGTTGCACAAGCCTCACCAATATAGTATGTAGTGTTTTAAACCATTAACATGGAGAGTGGTTGCAGAGGCCTCATCAGCTGTAGGTTAAGGTGATATGATTGTTACAACCTTATATTAGATTTCAGAGACCGTAGAGAATTAATTTGTAAATGAAAAATGCTTTACATGACATGATTGTAAGCCAAATTTACTTCTCTTAAATTTTAGCTGTTTTGTTAACCCTCTAGAGCCCAAGTAATTTCCTGTGGTTTATAGACACACACGTGCAAGCGCATGCACACACACAAACATGCACACACACACCCACACACACCTGCTTATATATGATGCGACAGCTGCTAGTAGGTAAATGCATCACTTTGAGTCAAGGAATGAACACTGGGCTTTTGTGGTATCATTTTATTTTTTACTTAATCAGTGTTAATTATTTTTTACTTAATAAGTGTTAATTTTTGTTGTTGTAATCAGTGTTAATTACGTAACCTTCCAATTACAAGGAGTCACTGGTGACGCCTGGGTCTCTAGAGGGTTAACATGGCTAATTTTATTAAACATTGTTCTTTAAAATGTTAAATAGCTAAAAAGATTAATAGTTGCCGAAATGGAGATAATCCAACATATATTTTTAACATTCAATATTATAATTTGTGATATTTTAGGTTTTTCTAGCCAGATATATTTCAATAAATATTAGACTTTAATAAGGTGTAAATGCTATTTGATAGTTTTTAAATTAACATTAATGAACATCACAGAAAGAATTATACCATACTCTATGATGCAATATCCTTTCAAAATCCACTATTACCTGTAAAAGATCGAAAACAGTATAGATTAACCTATAAATTTCCTGACTGAACTTTCTTTCCAGTATCCTCAGAACACTGTCCTTTAAACTTATTGATTTACCCTGCTGTGTATCATTGATCCCTTCATATGTCCATCAACTTGATATTGACATGCTGTCACTCAAACATCAATATCTTACAACATGTGTCATCACAGCCCTTTGTTACAATTCATACACATATTTACATATTCACCATGCATAAAATTACATCCTTGACTATCTGTTAATCACATCATGACATATGTTAATTTCAGTGGTTAGAATCACAGATTTTTAATTTGTTCGGATACTGTTTCAATCCCGGATCCTAACCTCCCATACAAACAATGATATTGATTTTTTCCCCCTCGGGCTCTGAGTCAGGCGAGAGAGCGTACTCGGTAGAACATGTTAATGTTAACTGTTAACATAATTTATGAGCATGCATTTATCGTAATTATCCCTGTATGACTGGCTGTTCATGAGGCAGCATCTCGGCATGGCTTCACCACAATGCCATGGTCAATGGCACGTTTAGTCCACATCTTCTGTGTCGTGCAAGAATGGAATATGGGTTTTGGTGGTTTTGTCGTTGATTTCATTCGTCGGATGAGTCTCGTATCTGATAGGGACACTTACAAGAGGTGAGTGAAATTGATTAATTTATTTCTGCACCATTGCTTGATTGATGTATTCAAGATGTTATGTCTAATCTATTGACACCTGTTATCTATTGCCACCTGTTGTCTATTGCAGTCGTGTGTTTGTAAACATTGTAAATACGTATTGACAGATAGATATATTTCAGGTTTCAGTGCATAGAGCTATATGACAGTCTATTAATTTCTAATGCACCAATACAAGCAACTGCAATATTTCCTTTGTAAGTAACTCAGTTACTATTCCATGTAGCATCCTCATCTACTTCAGAAAATGGTTTAATGAATCATTTAGTTATTTTAAACATAACTCGTTTTATTCCAAACACAATGCATTACTCCATTTCTTGAATATATTATCTTTCCTTACAGCCAAATATTTATCACGAAATGTGCCATTGATGTTGTGTTTCATAACAAGATCATTAAATCATATCTAAATGAGGCGTCCCCTCCAGCCATACACATAGTGAGTAGGTGATCATCAGACATTATTATAAGCGCTGCAATGAGCATGTCATGCTTATTACGACC
The DNA here is from genome assembly GCA_032361225.1 of Lepetodrilus schrolli. Classification (NCBI taxonomy): domain Eukaryota; kingdom Metazoa; phylum Mollusca; class Gastropoda; order Lepetellida; family Lepetodrilidae; genus Lepetodrilus; species Lepetodrilus schrolli. The sequence goes on along the minus strand of JAUTBT010059156.1, from coordinate 6,689 downwards.
TGAAACATGCTTCTATTGAAATAGATCAATATGGTACAGTATTATAATTTCTATACCAAGTCCTGACATTGTAGTAAAGTTACCGTATACAGTGTTTATGTTTGCCATACTAAAATATTAAAATAATTAAAGTTATTATTATTTTTATATTATTTTTCGTATACTTTACATATATTTGTTTTTAATAATGATGTTTATTGAATCCAATAGATTAGGATAATATATAGACACAATCAGCAATAATAGATTAGAGCGTTGGCACGGAGTGCGGAAGGTCGCAGGTTCGATCCCCAGTCGCGTCATACCAAATGACGTTAAAAGATGGTATTTGTTGTTCCCCTGCTTGGCGCTCAGCATTAAAGGGGTAAAGCAAGGACTGGTCGGCTCGAGTAGGTATACAGTGTCAAGAGTGGGGTATTCATGTTCTATCTGCGGCAGGATATACCTCCAAGTGACCTATCAAATCCTCGCTCCACAATATGCTTGGATCCAAAGCCAATAACGGTTACATGGTTATAGATTGATATTAAAGTTGGTAAAACAGGATTACAAACCAATGAGTACAGAGTCATAATTGCCATCGCAGTACAAGTTGTAGCAGTATCCCTTGGATGTTTTTTTTTTTATGTCGCCTAGATTCAGAGGAGGCTGTGGCCGCCGTACTATTTACCCCCTTTAAAAAAATATTTAGTTATATGAAGTAAAAATAATCTGTCGATCATGTAAATAAAAATAAGCAAATTCTGAATGTATTTGTAGTTGTATATAAAGGAAAAATAATCTGTCGATCATGTAAATATTTTTATAGAAGTTGCGAGCCATTTCTGTAAACTTACATTAGTTTTTGTGGTCGGCGGCAGCCCCACTTTTCTACTGCTGCTACGGACCTGTCTAAAGATTTATAATGCCATAAACAGTATGCATAAAACAAATGTTCAAAGGATGCAGTTGGCGCACTTTGATAAGCACATTGGGAAGGATAGATTAATTTTTACGTAAAGATAAACTGATATTCTCTAGGATAGATTCATTTTAAAGTAAACTAATTTAGTAGTTTTGTATTTTAGTGTAGATCTTGGGACCTTTAGTGTAGATATCATAGGCCAAAGCTAGATATAATATAGATTAGCCTTATTGAATTGAATATCAGAATGGAGTGACGGACGTGTACTGTACTATACAATGTAATTTTAAATTGGAAATTTGTTAATTCGAGACATGTAGGCCTACATATATTTCGAATTATAGAGAGTTGAGCGCAATTTAGCATATAACTCATAAAATGGACACAATTATGTTCCATTAAATCTGCTATCGTTGGATCGACGGCAGTTTGATTTCCATAAACTATTATATGGATGTTGTTGCAGACCAGCCTTGAATGGATTTATTTCCCTATATGTGTGGGATATGTCTTCTTCCAAAATAGTTTATAACTATACATTTTTAAAAGCATATATATTATTATGAAAAAAATAGTACTTTTTGTGTTGAGTAGACGCTTTCTAACGACCTTCAGCAATACGTGGTTATCGTTCTTGAATAAATAAATATATTCCCGCGGATGGCGCTAGCAAGCACCTGTGTGTTCTTGCGCAGTTAAAAGGCTTGGCCTCTCCATGTGACAAACACATAATTATTTATTCATTTCAACCCGATAGTAGTCATCATCAATGCTTTATAACATAAGATTTAAATAAGCAATACGTTTAATGGGTCTTAATAACGGGTACTGGCTAATTTAAACAAGAACTATTTTACAAAGAACTACATCGGAAGAGCCACGGAAACTGCAGACTCAGGGGGAAATAAGTGGTAAATTTTGCAACGGTAGGTTTTGATATTTTTTAGTCTTAAGAAAATGGCAGGCAACAACGTGAAGATGGAACAGCAACAACAAGCCCAACAAGACAACTCGCCGTATCTGGAAGAACTCAAAATTGAAATGCGTCAAACGAATCCAAATTCACACGCAGGCCGTTTATTACAAGCCGGTAAGAGCACATGAATTTGGGACAGCATGTTAGCAGCGGCCATTTTGTCCATTGTTCTAAAATAAGCAAGGCAATAACGTTGTTTTCTTTTAGTTTTTTTTTCCAGTTTAGTAATACGACTACATGTGTGTACTCTATCGTAGACGTGTTATAAGGTTGATCTTGCCATTGATTATTTGCAAAATCTCCATTTCGGATCACGTGTTTCTCGTTAAATGTCGCCATTGTATGTACTCGCCGGCTGCAAATATTCAGAAATGTCAGTTTGTCATGCTCGTCTTTATCTCATTGCAAATTTGATTGCATATAAGTAGGTTGGTTTTGGTTATTGTATGAATAAATCGACTACTGCATTCGTCCAATAACCATAGGCAAGTAGATCGAGTACTAGAGTATTATTAAATTGGGAAAGATTTCCGCCCGCATCCCCTTTTTATTTCATGTTTTCTTCTCCCATCTTTAACATTGAGAAAACATTCCGTTCACAAATTTCATCCTTTTAAGAAATGAAACATATTTTTTGATTCCAACCGGGAATTGAACCTGCGCCAACCTGCAAGTTAGTGTCTGAGCCGACTGTGCTACCGGGGAAGAATATATAGTAAAGTGAATCGAACATAAAACAATATAAAACATATATTACTTTTATTAAAAAACACATTAGGCCAGGGACAAAAATAATTTCGGACCAGTGGAAATCAACTAAAAATGTATCTGTAACATTACGTTTAAAAAAATCATCTCTAGCTCTAACGCCAACCCCAACCCCATCTTGGATTTCTAACGGGATGAATAGCGCGTGTTCGACCAGGTATGTTAGTCTGTAAAACATGCGGTAAAATTAATAATTTTAAGAAAATGTAGCATTCGCATGTCGCTGATATCGATGAATGGTAGAAAACTACATATACATATATATATCAGGAGAAAAGGGATGGGGGTGCGGGCGGAAATCATACCTTAAATTGAAATGAGCACTAGCCAATTAAGAAAACATTCCGTCCTCGATGAATCGTTTCTAGAAATGAAACACAAATTTTTACTAACTGGGAATCAAATCTTCGCCAAACTGCACATGGGTCACAGTGTCCCGATTGCCTGGCCGACTACCGGGAAACACGTGACAATCTAACACAAATTTTCAAAGTCTTGTCGCTTCACGTGTCATGGGAACCCTATAAGGAGTTTGATGCTATTACGGAATAAGTCTGGTTCTATTACGGATGCTTCAGAGTCCGCGAGTTCTTAAGTTATATTTTACCATCGCTTCAATAGAAAAGTGATTTGATGTTCGCGATTATCGTGGTTTATTAAATGTGTCCAAAATATTTTTAATTACATCACTATCCCTAACCCTAAGATAGTATAGTGGGGACCAAAGGGCTAAAGAAGACCTAGTACTTTGTAAAAATAACAGTAGCAGTATATGACGTCACGACATCAATTAGCCATCCTCGGACAGTTCCGTCGGCCATATCATGCAACATCCGGTTTCCATATTAGATTTCTATCGACATACACATGAGTTCGAGTTGTACATGTAGTTTTCGCCATGTCGTTAAATCAGTATCCTTACAAAATTGCATTATTCTAATGTCGCGGATATCATTGAATGTTATAAAATGACACGTGAATAGAATGGAAGAAAAGGGAGGGGGTGCTGGTGGAAAATCTACTAGTCCTCGCCAACTTTCACTAGTCCTTTTACATAAAAATAAAATATCGAACAGAGCATCACTGTTTTCTTAGAGATGTGACATGTGTGTCATTTACAAGAGTGCGCATAAATGATATTTTTAGACACATCCAGTTTTAACGATTCTGGTGATGACCAACACAGTGACATGTGCGTTGATGTTGTTTTATTTACATATCTTACGTTGTGTCATGATCTATTGCGTGTGGACTATGCTAAACAAAGAAATTTAAGCAGACGATCCGTATTAATGGCATTAAGATTTTATCTGGAGTTGAATCAACTTAAGGCCTCGTAGGCTACTCATATTTTCTTAACCTAATGGGGTTATTGCATAAGTGGGGGTGAAAATTTGCATTCTTTTCCCAACTATGTGTGTTTAATGAAGTAGAAGTTTAACCAGAATTGATGAAGTGTTTGGCCAGTGCCTTGATTTCTTATATGATTCTGTTTCAGAAATTAGCAGAATTGAGAAGGGAGAGTCAAAAGAACGCACCGTGCCATGGATTGAAGTTCACCCAAACAACCCACAGCCATTCTCTCTTCGGGTCCGCATCCCAGTCAAGGAACACCCAAGAGTAAGCCTGTCTCCTCATCCTTTGGTATGGTCCCCACACCAAAGAATGGTGACCGCCTCTGTGGCATAATGGTTCAAGCGTTGGCACATTGTGGAAGGTCTTGGGATCGATTCCCCTGCCCCCTCCCCCCCCAATCATATTATACCAAAAGATGTTAAAAGATTGTACTTGTTGTTCACCTTCTTGGCACTAAGCATTAGGGGTAAAGCAAGGACTGGCTGGGCTTGGAGCCAGTATCCTGTATACTTGGCCCTGTTTATGGCCGGGTAGTGATAATGATTCATTATACTCGCTTCACTAGCCATAATCCTCCTATAAAGGCTATAGGAGCAAACTGTGCAGCCAAATCCGGCAGCACACAACACTACACCAAATCACAAAATTCTCCTTGAAAATCATGTTGTAAATCAAAATGCTAAATTGCTAATTTCAGACTAGCTTGAGAAATATGGTGCCATTCTTCAATGCGTCGGCAAATTCTTGAAGAGTACTTGTAAATGTTTGGTAATGTGTTGTGTAAAGCTAAATTAATTTGTCCAAATAGGCTACTGGCCCATTAATTTTGTGGAAAATCTTGGTTGTTTTTGCATGACATTTACCCAATAATGTCTGTAGTTATGTGACAATGGTTTTGGTTACAGTTCAACTTTGTGGGGAAACTACTTGGACCAAAGGGCAGCTCTCTGAAGCGACTTCAGGAAGAAACGGGGACCAAGATGTCTATTCTTGGGAGAAATTCCATGAGAGACAAAGCTAGGGTAAAGCCAGACACAAATAATCACATATATTGTGATTCCAATATTGAAGAATTAATAAAATATGGTCTTGAATGTCACAGCACTTAAATGACATTCCGGTATCTATTTTTACGAATTTTTCCTCTTCAATTGTATCCTAAATAGTTAGTTTGCCAGTGAATATACTGGGAAAATATTTCATTATTTAATTCGATCAAAAACCTGTTTCCTGAACAGTGGTGATATTGCAATTATTTCGATAGAATATATTGATCCTATCAGTTTATCATTGCTAGATTTCACCATCAGCGGCACATACGAATGGAAATGAACTAAACTTGTTCTGTGCACACAGGAAGACGAACTGCGGAAGGAAGGAGGAAAGTACGCCCACCTCAATGATGACCTCCATGTCTACCTGGAGACTTTCTCTGAGATGACCGACAACTTTGCCAGAATATCGCACGCTGTTAATGAACTCAAGAAATTCATGCAACCAGTATGCAAGTTTACTTGTTTATATTTATGTTTATTCCCACATGAATTCAAGATATGTAAAAGTTCTGTCTAAACCAGTAACTGATTGTCAGAATAAGTTACCCTAAACCAACTTCGTCAAAGAAACTTCTACGATCTGTCATTTTTTAAATTTTATTTCCCTTGTTTGCTTAGGTCGTAGAGGCTTCCAATTGTGTCTAGCTTTGACCTCTGAAATTTACATTAAATTGTTTCCTACAGGAATATAACGATGACATTCGCCAGCAGCAGATGCAAGATATGATGTTCATGTCCAATGGAGAGAAGGGTATGGGAGCACCCCCTGGCCGTGGTGGACGGGGAGGGGCAGGTGCACCCCCCGGGGGCCCTGGAAACTTTAGGGGTGGTCCACGTGGTGGCCGAGGTGCTGGTCTAATGGCACCACCACCAGCAGCAGCAAGGTTAGCACCGACTGTGGGGTATCTTAAAACCTTGCTTGTTAGCAGTAATAATAGTTTGATTAACTAGTGATGACATTAAAATGTATGCTATATAGTATATCTTTGCTATGGTGACAAATGGGTTGGGTTAACTGTTAATTTCCATCTCTGATTGCTTGCCTGGTTTGGAAACATTACCATTCTACTAGCCATTAGTATAACATTGTGAAAAAGTTAGTACATTAATAGTAATTACCATACATGGTTACTTATCAAGTATCTATGTAAAGTGATCTATGACAATAAAAGCCACAAAAATTTAGAATTTGGAATAGCTATAAAATGGTGAATGTATCTCGTCATCAGAGGTGCGCCCGGTATGCCACCAAGAGGTCGAGGTGGGCCACCAAGAGGTCGAGGTGCAGGACAGCCTTCACGTGGAATGCCCGCCCCTAGAGGGCGACCCGCACCCCCACCAGCCCCAGTGCAGCTGCAGTCCTATGACGAATACAGTGGTCACGGCAGTTCTGTGAGTATCGTTCCATCTCCTTTCCAGCTGTTCAAGAGTTAATGTGGTTTGTACATGTACAAAGACCAGGGCACCCTTTTGTGAAGCTTTCATATCCACCAAGACTACTGTGCTAGTGCAAGAGTGCTATGATCCGTTAGTGAATGGCCGGCTCCGTGGCATAATGGTTAGAGCGTCGGCTCGGAGTGCGGAAGGTCGCGGGTTCGATCCCCGGTCGCGTCATACCGAAAGACGTTAA
>JAUTBT010059145.1:0-14953 GCA_032361225.1 Lepetodrilus schrolli | reverse complement strand
ATTATGTGATATTCTGGAGATTACGACTATTGACAGTTATATTTTATCACACTCACACTCACACACACACACACACACACACACACACACACACACACACACATATACACTCACGAACACATGAACAATCTAAATGATAAATGCCATATACATACACTGTACAAAACTAACAAGTCGTAATCTAAGAGGATTACTCGCAATATTAGTAGCTGTTATGTTGTGCTATGCTAATGGTAAATTTCCTTTCGCCAGTCAAAACTGTTTCCTACACAATACATTAAGCAAGAGATTTACTGAACATTATCCAAAGATTGGAATGATTACATTCCAAATCCGTGGATATGGCGATTAAAATAGATGTTGGAATGGATTATAATGTTGATAATGAGAATGGAAATGGATTTAATGACCTAAGGTGATCATGTTATGCCAGCCTTCCTTCAGTTCCCTTCATGTATCCAAAATTATACCCTCTTATAGCATTACACTGTCATAAATCCGCTAGCATAGTAACACAATTCTAAGAGCAATATATGTACCTTCATCTAATCTGTGTTAGATGTATCGTAGCCATAGAATATCAACTCTTTTCGATTATTCAATATATGGCATCCAGTATATGACATGGCAGTTCATCTTTGTCATATGAAATTGCAACCTATAGTTGGCATTCTGCATAAATAACGTGATCTATCCTACATTAGCACGGCATATCCTTACTAATATACAGTATAAATGTGTTGTAGTTATCCATTCTATTTCATGCACATCCTAATTGATTCATAAATAATATACGAGAATCCGAGGGCGGTGTTGATGTAATCATGGGCTGACTGTACAAACACGTGTATTCAATAACAGAGAATCCTAGTGAAGTTGTCTTATAATAATACTGCATTGCCCACAACAGCATAATAACGTATAGAATATAGCTGAGTGTGTATCATGCAAATAGAGACTCTCATATGGGTGGTCATGTATTACTGAATTTAGTAAATGATCATAATATAATTTTTGCCAACGAATTTAATAAATTCACTAATATATGAATACGAATGTGAGAAACTATTGTAATATCGACTTTCAGTCACAAAGTCTATAAAGGCAAATGTCTCTGGAACTGGGTTAAAGCGCGCAGACAAAATATAGTTCCAAGAATATATGTAAATATTAATATTTAACTGCTTAAATATTTTAAATTTATATTCGACAAATTAAGTCCCAAGAAGAAGCTCTAAAAGAGGTAAAACAAATACTTTGACTTCGCGTATGAATACAATTATAAAAATACATTGTGAAAATATTTATATTTATAGCATAGGTCTATTCGTGAATTCTCAGTTTACGAGTTGTTATTATTAGCCTGTATACATGTACTTGAAACAAAATGTCCAGATATGAATACGGTCAAAATATCATTATTAATTAAACTGGACAGTCAAACCGTGTTGACAAACATTCAAATATATTTTAGTTGATTTAAGTTTATTTTAAAATAATTGTAACATGTATTCCATATGTTTCATTGTTAAACGTGCAAAGGCTTTGTTTCTAATTGGGTAAATTATGTTGAAAACAAGACAGGAAGGACTAGAGTCGTATCTACGTACTGAATGAGGACGCGTTCTATTTGCTAATACACCGGTCTTGAAGACTTCACGTAATTGCAAGGTCTCAGTATATGTACTGTTTTCTCATGTTCTCATATGTAGTTTCATTCTTCACTAGTGTTACGTGTATGGTAGATGATAACACCTGGGCGTGGGCACAAGGACATGGGCACAATGGAAGCCAGGCATTGTCGTATAGTCATTCGGTCAGATTCTCATGATTGGTGTTTACACAGAGCAAATTATGGTGGTCTAGCAATGAATGATCATCAGGTACCAATATATTCGTATCATATTCAGGTTTTAGGTTCACATAATTATTTATTACGATTTCATTTTGCTCGTACTCTGTCTCCAGAAGCCAAATTCAACTCATTAGACAAGACAAGACCAAGACCAAGACCAAGACCATGACCAAGACAAGACCAAGACCATGACCAAGACAAGACCAAGACCATGACCAAGACAAGACCATGACCAAGACAAGACCAAGACCATGACAAGACAAGATGAGACAAAACAAGGCAAAACAAGATTTATTTCAGAATTGCAGGCCTAGTGACCCAGAGTACTTATATAATTTAACAAATGTGGTTTACATTTTGTATATTGGAAAATTTCTTTTAAGGAATATTAGACTAGTCCTTAGTCCTCGTCCATAGGTTGATCGGAGGGTTAACAGAGTCGTGGCTCTGTACATGTTTATTGAACTACACCTCACAAAACTAACTACGGTCCTGTTGAACGGAACCCCGCTATTTACTAAGGTCTATAACATTTCCATTTACTATTATCTATCGGTATCTGTATCTGTGTGAACATGATTGTATTCCATGACAAACTATGGGAAAATAGATTAAAAAGATAATGTCTATTGTCTACTGTACATTAAACTATAGTCTATGTTAAATACTAGTAATCACAACGTTTCATCGGCACACTGCAGACATCTACAGTTCACCTGAATCTATGGAAAAGCAACGTAATTTATATACGCTAACGGCTTGCGATTACTAGTATCCACACGGGAGATCATTAACTTCTAAATACATTACCGTGCTCGTATATGGGCATATTAACAAGGAGCGAAAGTATATTTCTTTCGGCTCCAAGTATCAGCTACTATGGTTATGCCTGTTAGTGGAATTTTAGCCTTCACGACAGTCATGTTTACTGAGATTCACGCGTTGTATTGAAATCGATGTGAATGCAACCGGTTCTTCATTAATTCAATTAGAAGGAAACGCATCGAACCGATATAAGATGGAGAAGGATTGGGCCCAGGAGAGGAATCAGGGCCTAGATGATCCAGGATCCAGGAGAACACCGCGTGTCCTTTGTCTGTATCCAACAGCTTGGAGTTGTTCCTCTGGTATGCACGTCATGGTTCTTCAGCAGCATCGACATCTGTTTCAGCGACCAGGAATACCCCACTGTCTGCTGGGATACCGCCGTACATACCCGCGGCCGGGGCCAGGTTCCCGAAGCTATCGTATACGTAACGACATCGTTAAGCCTTCTTGGAGGAAAAGTTGATGATCCAAAAAGAGTCAAATATTCCTCCACTAAGGCTTGATGTCGCCAAGAAAAGAATTCAATTACTGGTACTTGTAATCATGGAAATGAAGGATTTCAATAAGCTACACCCTATTAGATGTCAACTACATCCTATCAGATTTCAGGTACAGCCTATCAGATTTCAGCTACACCCTATCAGATTTCAGCACTACCCTATCGGAATTAATCTCGAAGTGTACACTCCACGATCCCACCCCCTGTTTCCATCCACGAGTCTGACTGATGTTCCAAAGGGTGTTAATATATATCTACATTATTGATGGTGTTCAGTATGCATTGGTGATAGATCTGATCCGATCAATGAAACCAGATATAAGTGCGATTACCATGACAGTTTTTTCTTTCTTTTCACAATCATCACTATAGATGACTTTCAAACTCATTTGTGAAAAAGGCTTTGTGTCAAAATGGCAACCTATTAATGAGACATGACATTATGCTTTGCAACCTAATTCAGATAGATGGTCTAATTACATGACGGCCTAGGTTTCCACGTATATCGGATGTCATTGTTTCATCTTTAGCAATCTATTAATGAGGTTTTAATGATTAAATTCGATAATGATTTAGAAATATGATACAGCTCAATGGTGATAGAGCGCCCACATTGCACGGTTGTGATTCGCTTGATTCACAACTGCTTGGGTCCACATACTGTCCATGCTTTTGTTTTCTTTCTATTCCTATATTCGCCCACTGCCAAACAGCACATACGGCTTCATAATTGATGCTTCTACATAGAGTATGATGATAACAATAACCACATGTCCATAGTTTTTCTAAGTTATTGAGAGCATTCTTCTTAGCTCCGAACATTAATGAGACATTTTACATAATACTCAACATACATATATTAGACACTCTCGTAGTTAATTCTGAATCCGGGAACTGGGAAGTGATAGCAAATCGATAAAACACGGGGAGAAGTAGCCGTGTGACAAATAAGCTGATGAATTCATTCAATCTGTAACGTAAAGTGCTGCTCCTACATTTTGGAGAACGACCTGATTGGACTTATGTAACCTATTTACTAGCTTTGATTTACGCTGGTCTTAATGAGATAGCTGCATGAACAGGTCAGAGTTTGCGTTACAGATGCCCGGATGCTGTAGACCGTCAGTGTCCATGTACGACCATGCTGGTCGCGGATTTACAATGGTTTGTTTGAATGTGTATTATATTCCCTCAAATAATGTGATTTGACAAGCTTATTCATGTTTCCAAATATCCTGATAATATAGATAAATGCCACATTGGTTTGTCAGGTCACGTCTTTGATCGAAGTAGCGGGATGATGGCTGGTAATGTATAGCGATGGAGATAAATTTATGAAGATTTAACAAGAAGTTGACAGCTAATTTGCTGCGATCGAGGTATATGTAGAAAGTTGTTTTAGCAGTAATTTAGATAAACACATAAAGACGTTGTCTGATAATAGGTTACAGTGATAAATGTCAAAATGTATTTAGAACGCGACAGCTATTTGCATTCGGCCATCCACGGGTTACTTCCGAAGCGTCAGATAGTCCCTCGGACATGAATGAGATTCCATAATTTGCACGGATCTTCCTTCCGGAAGTCCGGCGATGGATTGCTATTAATGCACGGGAATATAGTAATGCAAGTGTTAAATAGTGACAAGCGAAAAGCGAGAATATTGAAATACATATACAGACATTTGTATTGTATTCTATATATTGATGAACTATTAACATAGTTTTGATTGAAAAAGAACTATGTTTGAATAATATGGCACCAAGATGTGGTACGTGGTAGTCCTGAATTCGATCACCATATACTCATTTCAAGAACATGTTAACAAGTTAAAAGGCTTCATACACATAGGTGATTTTACCTATGTCCGTTACTTCTCATATGTGATATATAGAGCTAAATATGTAAGAATCCGAGCTTTCAGGCATGAAATGCCACGCAAACCCATTGAAATAAATCATACAATCCAATGTTTTGAAAATGGTGTCTGTCGCCTCTATGCTAATAACGTGGTTAGAATAGTACGCTGTGATTGGTCAGACAGTTGAGATGTCACACACGTGCAGTCGATGTAAATATACAAACTGACTGCCCGGAAAATGAACTGATTTATCTATGAAAGATCATTCAAGGAATTCAATCACTGTATGAGTTGTAGGAACATCAGTTCTTTAGGTTTATACATATTAATTTGATGTTTGAGTCACTTTAAACTGATAACATTTGTAAACATATGCATTAACTTTAGGATATCATTTATTTTAACCTCCTCTCTAAAATTCATATTCTTTTGCACTATTTGCACCATTATATTAAAAAAATATATATTATAGCTATCATCAACTATTTTGAGTAAATATTAGTTTATGTGGATGGGCGACTTTGGAAAGACAGACAAGCGGCGTGAGACCATTGAGTGTATAAATGAAGTGCATCGGCACGTGGAAATGAAAGGTAACAAGAAATAACACCCATAATAAAACTATGGCATACCACCAACAATACATATAAAGCCATTTTCATGGCACAACACTTTTCAAAAACAAGCTGCAACTCTAACTACCCTCCTGACTATCTGCAAAAAAAAATAGCACAAACAAAGAGCTCATAAAACAACCACCTGGGGAAGACTATTTACACTACTAGAGCTTCAACTAGCGGTAGCCCACAAGAAAGGCACAACAACAGGATTAGACCAAACAGGATACCCACTCATAAAACATCTACCAAATCACCTACAACAAGTACTCTTCAGCCTCTATAACAACATATGGACATCTGGAATTATTCCAGACGCCTGGAAAGAGGCACTAGTAATACCCATACATAAACAAAACAAGCCCACCAAAGAAGCAAACTCTTATCGACCTATTTCCCTTACATCCAACTTCTGCAAAGCACTAGAAACAATGGTCAACAATAGACTCACACATCACATAGAAACCAAATATAATAGCAGCAAAACTATTCTTATCCTTATTGCTGATGGTAAGGACTGCATAAATCCTAACGTGCCACTTAACGACATTATCGTAGTCTTATAGAATGTGTAATCTGCAATACCTCCCAGTGATTGAGAGAAATCACGTGTACACAGCTTATAACTTGTATGTATGCAATAGTTGTGGTTTGACATTACCTGATTTCTTGTGTGCCATCAGGATACAATGGAATCATTTCCTAGTAAAAGTAGTTGGTACTGGGGGGACACACCTAAATGCCATTCACTCATCTACTTCTTCTCTGTGAAGAACGATATCTGTGACTGAACATTTACCTAATTAATGACTAACTGAAACCCCAGCCTTGGTAAACCTTTTTTCTATCATAGCCGTAATTAAGAATTGAATTTCCTACCTTAATCAGCTGATGAACATCTATGATTGCTCACGCTATTAACCCTCTCCATGCTGAAGGCAACCGGAGATGCCTAATGATCTGTGTCTGTACCTAATCCATCAGAGACAGGGTTAGACTGTTCATCAAGTGACGTTCCTATACAGGGTATGTCGAAACTCTAAGTGACAATTCTTATACCTACACCTGTACCGACAGTACGATACACTATCAGGTATTCGAATCTTATAGGTATAACGCTTAGTGTAGGCCAATGAGTTTTTGTATCCAGCCTTTTGTTATCAGTGCTACTACGATTGGACATCAGTAAGGATAGTCGCATCCATCGAAATCCGGTCACCATAGTATGCTGTAGCCGCCATTATTATGTATATATATTCAATACCGAGTCATGATCATCCAGATAGGTCGTTAATGTGAGTAGTCGTGGAATATCCCCCAGAGAATGATAACAGCTGATATGTGCATTCTCATTGACTTGGCTATAGGATATTAATACGATATACGAGTAATCTTTGTAACTGAAGAAGACACCAAGATCATTGCGCTTGGATGTGGTGTAAATATAATGCATACCGATTTCGATACAGGTTATAAATCACTAATATGTTGGAATTTGTCGCCACGAATGTCAGTTCAGAAAATGTGTGATTGACTGGCCGGTGATTGGTTATTAATGGTAATTCCACTTTATTTGACACATACAACAACTAGAGCTTCAAATAAATCCAGTGTTATTCTCAAAAGTGCTAATTTCTTAGATTTGTAAGGTTACGATTCTAATGACAGCTTGGTAAATTTAACTGGGCAGATTCTGTGCAGATCTATAGTGACGTCAGAACACTTCCTGTCTGCTAATGAACTGATGAATTTATGTATTTTTCTTGATTTCTATTTTACTGGTATTTGACTCAGTGGTTCAATAGTTATGCTTAAATATGTTAACACTGTCGCCTATGGGAATTTATTTGATAGTTTATAACCTACGTATACATATACTAGCAGCTAATGTGAATCTCATGTGATTGATGCCATCTTGCTTTCACCATTTCAATAACATCCACCATTTTTAGTTGATTCCCTGTAGGTTCTTGACTATTTAGCTTGTGATAAGTCGCGTAAAGAAATTAAAACTCTGGTAGATTATGCCTTTACCACACTCTGAAATATAGTTCCATAAACTACAATAGGCTGTAGCAAAGCGTATTCTCACGTGTTCCAACTGATAATTCCTGACTGCGATATTCTCTCTTCAGAACATTAAGTTCAACTCCCAGGATACCCAAGAAACGGTTTTGCAATGAGTACAATCACTCAAACAATATTACTGACTTCCACAGTACAGGAGATCACGGTCTGAGATCAAACTCTCTCTACTAGGATGCGGGGCTTTCAGCACTGACTGTTTTACCATTGTGACGTCACCATGTCCCATTGTTCCTCGGCGCCAGAGGGTAGCTTCCTAGTACTAGCTATAGCTTACCACGTGAATCCACGGGAACATCATTTTAAATGGTATATAGAGCCATTAATATATTCCACTTCTCTTGATTTTTTTATATCGCATTAATCAACGTCGGATTTATTCTACATTTATCAACTGTTGTCAGCTGTATTTTTATATCTAATAATGAATACAGCATGGACACGAACATTAATTACATTTGTTAATCTCCAGCATTGAATCATCATGCTTTCCGTTTTTCTTGAAAAGATCGAAATACATGTTAGTCTACCTAACTGGCAGATGGGAAGAGTTTCTATAATAGCATAGCCAGCGTACAGAGTTTGACATCATTACGTTGATGTGTGTCTCTGTGTTCATCAGCGTATTCAATTGGGGGATTTCTTCAATATCCAGAGTTGCTGTGGCCATGTCTGTGTGGGATGACGTGTAAATCTCCTGATACACATTTACCGTCACCAGCACCGCTTCCTCTGCCGCCTCGATCATTACCTCAAGTAAATGATGTAAGATTACCTATATTTCCATTAGTTTGATATTCAATTGGTTTTATGTTGGTGAATTTTGCAGACCGTACATCAATGGCAAGCCAATCGACAAATTTCGGGCTGTCTCCTCCATATATTATGGGATCGTTGCCAGACTGAAGACACTCGTGGGCGTTCGCACTGGGTCGATCCTTCGCCGAACTGGCCTGAATGAACTGAACACATAATTGTATCCTGGGACACTTTGTTGGTAACGTATCGTGGAGATCTGCCATCCTGCAGAAGACCTGTTTTTCTTGGGTTAAAGATCCTCAATATCCTGTGCTACTTCGATTGTTTATTACATCAATACCAATCTGAACCGTTGAACTAAACCGTTGACGTTGTGCTATCTTCTTCAGTGGATACATCTAGCAGTAGCAAGGAGGCAAGGAGCTACGTCCGCCATTTGCAATAGTTTTGTCACAGTGGTGTATGGACATCGGGATATCGGGCATGTTATTCACGTACGTGTTAACTGAAAACACTGTAATTTTCATTTCATGAAGTGTATTTTCGCATATTTCCTTTACTATAACCGTTCTATTATAAGCCTACAGTTCCTTTGCGGTCAATATGTTAATTACACACATGACTTCATTATAACTTCTATTTCGGTTTAAATAAAATACAGAGCATATGGGCATACATTTGTGAGTATACTATTTTCTACATAGGGGCGACGTCTGAAAAACGGAACAGACAAACAGGGTCAATTGGCACGTACAGGTATGTGAAGAAGAGCATCAGCAAGTTATATAGTTATACATCCGGCAGCAGGGAGTCACCTCAATGATCTAAAGTCGTGAAGTAAAATAACAACTAATAATTGTTAGCATGACGGGAATTTTGTTGTTAAGATTGTTAACGTTCATCGCATCATACACACTGTAGTGATGAAGAGGAAATACTTATACGTATACTTATACTTTTGTATTGTTATTAGTGCATTAAGGTAGTCCATACATGTCCATATGTACATGTCCATATGGTCATGTTATATGATCCATCACATTGTTATGTGGATGCATTTTCATGCGAATAAACGAAGTATCTTTGATAATCAATATATTATTTCTTTTTAATCAAAAATAATACTAATGTCACGGAATGGTCAGGATACTAACCCTCTCTATGCTGGACGCTGCCCTAAAGAGAAGTGAGTGTGCCTAATCCAGCAGGGAGGGGGTTAAAATATAAAATGAGTAACCCGACGCCGCAGTATTTTTACACGCAGACATTTTCAGCATTGAGCAAAAACCATTCAGAAATGAATACACGGCATCATATCGTACCACGAGACCAATACATAATTCAGACTTCTGATAGAGCTAATGATGTTGACCTATGCTTGTATAATGGTAGTTAAGTGAATTACTGTGGATATGAAGTCACCCTAATCGCTACCTATATCTAATATCACCTACTCAGAAATCTGCGAGCAGAGGAAGAACGTCAATGTTACAAAAGCCTATTACGTTCCTACCGTACAACACACAAAATACTCCCATTCCCGTTAATAAGTCCGTGAAGTGCAAGTAATGTTCCTATCATACAATACACAGTTATCTCATTCATGTTAATCAGTCCGTAAACTGCATGGTGCTTTAAAAGTCGATGCTAGAAACCTTCTTTTTTTTTGCAATAAGCCACGAGTATTTAAAGTGTATTTCTTGTCCACGGCTTTTTGTTGTTGTTGAACTGCTACATGTACAACCTCGTATCCAGGGTCATGGTCGCGAAGCTGTCTTACGCATCAAGGACGCACCTGGAAATACTCATGTGGACTGTATTTCAAACTATATCATTCAAGTTAGAAATTCATTCAAATCACAAGGACTGGCCATTTTACTATGAAGTGTGAGTGAGCTTCACAAAAAGAATGGATTAATCAGCACACCAAGGTATGCAGTCAGATCATATAGTTCAATATCGTGTATAGACGCCCCCACCCCCCCCCCCCTCACCCCACACCCACCCCCAAAATAAATAAATAAATACAATATTTGAATAAAACCAATCTACTGAATTATATATTTATATTTATTTATTTATTATATCATAAAGAACATTCTTAAATAAGTTGTTCAAACTAAATTAGAAAAGCAAGTGGTAGCATAGCATGTCATCATGACCAGTAATCAGTAAATCCATGGAGTTTAGTTCATCGAGATCCTAACAAATGCTATTTGTAACCATCATACTGGAAGTTGGAATCTCCATATTGATATTAAGGATCGTTCTCCTATAGGAATAATGTTATGAGGATAATATCTATTTACTATGGATTTAATTAATTTCTCAGTGTCTTACAGTTTATATTGCATTAAAATGTATATCCTACTCGCAGTGCCAACTCGTGTTCTTAGCTTACAATGAATACACACATATACAAACGTACACGCAAACATACATGTATACACATACAGACACGTACATGCAAACACACACGCAAACACATATACTCACACATACAGACACACACACACACATACACACACAAACACCTTCTCTCTCACACAAACGTACACACACGCGCGCATACACACACTCGTATATAAACATTGACATTTCCGCTCTATATTTGCTATAAAGATAAAATGAAAACAAGTTATTGATTATTGTGGATGGTCGAAGAGGATTGATAAAAATAGTCATACTGTAGGTGTATGTTGATATATTGATAGATGCTTCCACCCAGTCCAGACAAATCCCTCTGAAGGCCAAGGGCGATTCTATACATGTTCCTTTGCCATAGAACCTCACGTGGGTGGGATTCGATTGAGATTTGTTGCAGCAGCGATACCTTGAGCAACAACAAGTCGTTACATCTACGAGCCGTTGCCTGAAGAATAATATGTGATCAACGACGTATTGTGAGCACAGCGATTAGATAGACGTAATACTGAGGACCAGGAGTGTAGTGTACGGTTATTGTTAAGTCAATGCAAGGACACTGTGGCTAGGAGATAAAACAAACTCCTCATAAGTTTGACGTGAGGCGATACGGAGCATGCGCAATACATGATTTTAAAAGGCGAGTTCATGATGCATAAATTGATTTTGTAAACATTGACACCATGGCATAATTATTGCAACTATGGTATTATGTCTATGAGTGAGAGCAATGGTCTGGGTTTAGCCAGTGCTGATAAATCTGCTAGGAATTTAGGAATTTGACAAAGGCTTGCTTGGTAAAAGGGACCAAAGTTTGCGAACTGACTAAGAGCTCTTAGCGCTGCTTGTCGAAACCGAAACATGAACATGGAGTTGGTAAGAAACTGACTGTATGTGTACGTGTGTGTATGTGTATGTGTGTGTACGCGTGTGTACGTGTATGTATGTGTGTGTGTATGTGTGTGTACGTGTATGTACGTGTGTGTACGTGTATGTACGTGTGTGTATGTGTGTATGTGTGTGTATGTGTGTGTACGTGTATGTACGTGTGTATACGTGTGTGTACGTGTGTGCATGTGTGTGTATGTACGTGTGTGTGTGTACGTGTGTGTATGTGTGTGCATGTGTGTGTATGTGTGTGTATGTGTGGATGTGTGTATGTGTGTGGATGTGTGGATGTGTGTACGCGTGTGTATGTGTGGATGTGTATGTATGTGTATGCGTGGATGTGTGGATGTGTGTACGCGTGTGTATGTGTGGATGTGCATGTATGTGTGGATGTGTGTATGTGTGTGTGTGGATGGGTGTACGCGTGTGTATGTGTGGATGTGTATGTATGTGTATGTGTGGATGTGTGTGTATGTGTGTATGTGTATGTGTATGTACGTGTGTGTATGTGTGGATGTGTATGTATGTAGATGTGTGGATGTGTGGATGTATGTGTATGTGTTTATGTGTGTGTATGTGTGTACGCGTGTACGCGTGTGTATGTGTGTGTACCTGTGTGTATGTGTGTGTATGCGTGTGTACATGTGTGTATGTGTTTATGTGTGTATGTGTATGTGTGTGTATGTTTGTGTATGTTTGTACGTGGTTGTACATGTGTATATGTCTGTGAATGTCTGTGTATGCATATGTATGTTTGTGTGTGTATGTGTGTGTATGTGTGTACGTGTGTGTATATGTGTGTACGTGTCTGTATGTGTGTGTATGTTTGTACATGTGTGTGTACGTGTGTATGTGTATGTATGTGTGTATGTGTGTGTACGTGTGTGTATGTGTGTGTACGTGTGTATATGTTTGTGTACCTGTATGTATGTCTGTGTACGTGTGTACGTGTGTATGAATGTTGGTGTACGTGTGTGTATATGTGTGTACGTGTGTGTATGTATGTGTACGTGTGTGTATATGGGTGTACGTGTGTGTATATGTGTACGTGTTTGTGTATGTGTTTGTACGTGTATGTATGTATGTGTACGTGTGTGTATGTACGTGTGTGTATGTACGTGTGTGTACGTGTGTGTGTGTGCGTGTGTATATGCGTGTATACGTGTGTGTACGTGTGTGTCTATGTGTGTATGTGCGTACGTGTGTGTGTATGTGTGAGTGTGTGTCTATGGCTGTGTATGTGTGTGTATGAGTATGTGTGAGTTAGTGTTCTACCTCCACGTTTATGGATCTCTTCCCAGGCCTAACAAGGAATGTTGATGACCGGAAATTAATGATATTCGTGATCTATACAAGGAATATCAGTGGCGTTATTCCCGTCTATAAATGCCAATGTATCCTTATAGTACAGATTCCTAATCGCTCACACTGGTAACTGTCTAAAAGAATCAGAGTGCGTTCACGAAGCAAAGTGATTCAATTTAGACTTTGACCATACTTGAACCAGATAGCAGGAGTCTCTGATTGGTTCGCGGGGACCCCGGTTACAAAGATTACATCCAATCAGCCACCGGAAGTCACGGTGTGTGTCTGGCCGAGACCAATCACACGGGTAGTATTTTATTGGTAATAACCGAACTAGTAAACTCGTTTCCTGATGATAATCGTTTAACATGTATTTATTTAATCTGCATTAAGACTACATGAGCTATTCAATTATTGTATCATGTAACCGTAAAAATAATGTTGTTCAAATAGTCATCGTTCCAGCACCAATATTTGTTTTCAAGAACCATTCCACAATCAATGCTGAATATGAGCTTTCTGATTTATGTGCAAATAATCAATTACATCTAGGAATAGCGTTTCCATTATACCAGTATTGCTAGTGATCGCTTTCAGAGAGCCCGGCCAGGAGAACGTTCAATTAGTTTGGTGAATACGCCGGTCTCACCCGCTTGTCTGGTAAAACAAACAATAAGACGAACGAATAGATCTCCAAAGCATGTCCCCATGTCATCGTATATTGACAAGCATCGGATATAGCGAGTTCTTTTGCCAAGAATCTACAGTGGAATTATAATAAAGTCCAAAATCCCTTTTTCAGATCTGCCTATAGATGCTGTGTATCTGGACGAGAACACATCATGATGACATTTCTGTGTGAAGTCTATATAACTTGACCGGATCTTCAGTTAGTCGTTATCTGCATATTAATTTAGTTGTATAGACTATTCATGTTCGACTGTTTATATAAGTGGCTACTTTATGCTGACATTTCCGTCCCGGGTATTCATTGCTCGCGTATCTAGTGACGTACTAGTATTCAACCTGTGACCAGTTCTTGAAGACGTTCGTATCGGTGGGTAGATGCATAATTGTGGCTGGACCGACTTTCTTTTCAAGTGAGAGATCCCAGGTGGATTGACGTATTAATCGAATCGAACACAAACGACTGTCTGATGTCTGAGTTGGATACGTTCCAATCTTGTAATGTGTAACAAGGTTAATTCTGGTCAAGAATATAACGTCCGATTAAACGTCAATCGTCCTATAGGGAAGAATTGCTTCACGCTAATGTTTATATAACAAAATGTTGGGTTCTGAAAAGTAAAACCCAATTTATGCATCCTTGTTGAAATTGTTTGATGTTGTGGTCCATAAAATATACGTCAATATAGATGGGATGGATATGACACAATATAACCTAGTGATATTTAGCAAAAGGCTGGTCATCATTTACTTAATGCGTAATACCTTCGTAATGAGATTGTCTTAGGACAATCTCCACCGCGCTCTTCAATCTGAACTAAAGAAATTACCGCTATCAATCAGACGGTAGGGGCCACACATGCATGCCCATATCTCGCATTGCATAAACACGGTAAATTATATTTGGTTAAACTATAGTGTTTCCTTGTGATTTGTTCTCGGTTCTCCATTTATGACATTCGATAAATACAACAGACTAATCCACCCTCTTGTATTAAACGGTGCCATCTTTAATGTAAACTTACCTTCAATGATAGCCATGGTGTTGTTACCTATGGCTAAGCTGACATATATACTGAGTCAAACTAAAAACTTCACAGTCATATATTGAATGATATATCAAATAAAGGACACAGGAATTATGT